>VZTR01006536.1:8214-26490 GCA_013400775.1 Chaetops frenatus | reverse complement strand
TTTAACACAGTAGAATCATAGTCCTTATTAGTTGTGCCACCTGATTTCAAAAGAAAAGTTGTTTAGCTACAGAGGCTACCTTTGAATCCTTGAACTGGCAAGCACAGCACTTGCCCAGTTTTAATCACATCAGCTGGATTTGAGCCAAATCTCTTGGACCTTAAAGTTCCTGTGTTTAAGCATCTCAGTTGTGATTCCAGGATCAACTCAATGTGATCCAAAATGGTCTTGCATTTAGTACCATCTAGCTCTGGTTAGAAGGGATCATTTGGGCCTTCTGTCACTTCAGCTGGTTGTCTGAGGGTATGAGGCTCCTAGCTCTGCTAATATAATGGAAATAGGCAAGCTGCACAGCTGTGGTTCATATAGAAGGATGCTGCATTGCCAATACTTTTACAGGATGTTTCTTGAACTTCCTGTTAGTCTAAGCTTCTCTCCCTTTTCCTGTGCTTCTGTGGTTGGATATTAATATATATTAAAATTTAGGATTACTCTAAAAGTTATTTTTGAGTGCAATGTGAATACATATTGCTTGGAGGAGACTTGGTATTCTCATGCCTTTGGTATTACTACTTTATCTATCTTGACTTAAAAAAAAAAGGGGGGGAAGGAAGAAAGGTTCCTCTGACCCTGAAATTCCAGATGCCTGAGATTAAAAGAAAGAACTGGGTTATCCCATAATCTATACTGGCACTATAGCTGCTAAGTAATTTAATGTGAATGCTGTGGAAATGATGATGTATGCCATCAATTGCTGTGAACACAGCTGTGTTTCATCAATCTCTGTTTCCCATGAGACAGAGAGCTATCAATGACTTACACATTTGATGTCAGCATTTGGGTAGGTCTGAGGGTTTAATTATTTTATGGAGTTTTGCTTCAGTTGTTCTTTGGTCCCCACATTTCTTACAATTTTTATTCAGTAGCAAGTGAGCTATAGTTTTTTAATAGCTAACAAAGAGAAATCTCAGAAAAAAAAAATCTGCTTTCTTCATAAAAACTGAGATAGAAAGTGACANAACTGAGATAGAAAGTGACAATATCCCATTTTTGAGTGACTTTGCTGTACTGTCATTCATCAGATGAAATGCAAATCAGTTCCCTTTCTGATCGACAAGGTTTCCCAAGTCTGGGGTTCTCAGGCCTTGCACCATTCTGTACTAAATTTTGCCTGCCTGTCAACTGCCACTTCTCTAATTTTTTTCTCTCACTGCTTTTTTCTGCTTCTTCTCTTATCCTAAGTGGTGTTTGTTTATTTCCATCTCTTTTTGCCTTGACACCATATTAAATTAGTTTCCAGTAATATTATCTTTTCCCCAGTGAAAATTCTCCTAATCCTCACCTCAGACTGTGGGGAGAAGTTCCCTCAAGCAGCAGCTCACTGACAGCCAATAGTCCCAGTCACAAGGTTCTCATGGTGCTGCACTAAATTGACAGAAAAATCTGAAACGAGGTGGTTCTGAGGTTGCTATGTTGTGTGTTTGTTACAGGCCCAAAAAGGAGTTTTGATTTACTGTGACTGAATTCAGTCATGATGCCCACATCATGAATCAANAATCTGCTTTCTTCATAAAAACTGAGATAGAAAGTGACAATATCCCATTTTTGAGTGACTTTGCTGTACTGTTATTCATCAGATGAAATGCAAATCAGTTCCCTTCCTGACTGACAAGGTTTCCCAAGTCTGGGGTTCTCAGCCATTGCACCATTCTATACTAAATTTTGCCTGGTTGTCAGCTTCCACTTCTCTATTTTTTTTTCTCTCACTGCTTCTTTCTGCTTTTTCTCTTATCCTAAGAGGTGTTTGTTTATTTCCATCTCTTTTTGCCTTGACACCATATTCAATTAATTTCCAGTAATATTATCTTTTCCCCAGTGAAAATTCTCCTAATCCTCACCTCAGACTGTGGGGAGAAGTTCCCTCAAGCAGCAGCTCACTGACAGCCAATAGTCCCAGTCACAAGGTTCTCATGGTGCTGCACTAAATTGACAGAAAAATCTGAAACGAGGTGGTTCTGAGGTTGCTATGTTGTGTGTTTGTTACAGGCCCAAAAAGGAGTTTTGATTTACTGTGACTGAATTCAGTCATGATGCCCACATCATGAATCAAAAATCTTGATTCCAATTGTTGTAAGGCACTGGATGCAATTCTGCTCTGCTCCCACGTTTCTGGTTTTATGCAGGAGCTGCTGCCAGGTTGTACGACATACACAATGTGCTATGGAGTGTTCCAGTGGAACCCTTGTTATCTTGGCCAGGCAGGGATTTATCCTTGCTGGATGATTTAAAGCATTTCATATACTTGTATATATTGCTTTATTGCGCACCAGCTCTGTTTATCAGCTTCTCATACACAAGGAAATAAAACTCTCATACACTTCTCATAACACCTTTGCAAGGCATATCATGAATAAAACATCATTTCAGCTCACGTCAAACATGGCCCTCCTGTGTTTTATTTAGATCTACCTATTGGAGCAAAAGTAGGTATGTTCATTTACACTTCATCATGTTTTGGCTTCATATTAGATTGCATAAACAATGAGAGATCTCTACTGGTAAGAGGAAAGGAGAAAACTCTGTACATAAGGGTTTTTTTCTCAGTTTTAATACTAAAGATTCCTGCCTGGACATCTTTAGTCAAGGAAAAAATTTTAACACTTTCGCTATATTTAGACATATTTAACATTAGTGCAAGTGGAAAAAAAGACCTCAGTTCTGCTATCTTGGTAATAATTTTTAATACTAATTCTCCTGCTTAGAGCAGAATGACGTTTTTCAGCCCTGGTTTTTTTGATCACTTCTGCCTTAATGTCTCTCTCCTTCTCAGTCCAGAAGTGCCTAATTTTGCCTACTATTTAAGAGAAGAGTTCTTTTCATTTATAAGCACACTGGATTTTGGGTTGTTTTGTTTGGAATGTTCTGGTGCAAACCTGATGTACAGTACTGCTGAGATGATACAAACTGTTGGGATGATGTGTGCAAACACGGATAATTCATTACTAGATTCAAAACTGAACTAAGTAAGTGTTATAATGTGGGTGACTCCCCAAAGCACATCTTACTTGACAGTTGTGATGCTTTAGCCCTTTGGTGAAATGTATGAGGTCAGAGGTAGATTTTTTAGTAATATCATCTCATTTTGTAGCTTGAATTATAGACTTGGAAAAAGGCAGAAAAGGCAGTAAACAATATTTGGGGTTCTTTATTTAAGTATTGCTGGGCTTTGGTCCAAATACTAGGTATAATTTTACCAAGCTCTTTGTAAATATGTCCCTCAAAAATAATTTCTTCTGCTTGTCTTTTGCTAGAGCATAGATACGTGTCTCCCCAAGTAAGCCCAGAAACAGACATAGAAATCTCTATAATATACTAGGATTTGACTTGCAAGAAGTGAGTTATTAAAAGAAATAGAAGAAAAATGAAAGAAAACCTATGCCTTTAATGAACGGAATAAAGGAGAAAAGAGAACGTTGATTTAATCTATTGATTTGCTGTGAAGTAAAAGAACAGATGTTTTCTGTTAGGTCCCTGGATAAAATTCAGTAGGCGTCACTAATACTTAGGGACTGGTGACTCCTGATAAGATTGAAATTTGATGTCTGCTCTATTGTTACCAAATGGAGAAGGCAGGTTATGCTGCTTTAGGTGACTCATTTCAGAGTCCTTGAATACAGAAAAAGAATCTAATTTTCCTAGACTGAGACACAAACAATAAATGTTTTGCCAACAGCTTCCAGCCCCAAAGACATCAGCCATGAACAGTTTAATACTTACGGTAGGCAGTGGAGCACATAAAGCTCCTTTGTTGTAGGTTTAGATCCCTTTAGAGGTCTATAAAAAGGGTAGATTATCTTTATTTTCCTGATTTCTGTTTGTCAAACACCTCTTTGAATGTCTAATCCAATAATTATCTACAGAGGTGCTCAGGGAGATGTGATTACACTGTAGAGGTGTTGGAAGCAAGTCCATTTCAACATTGGCCCAGTTTATCTGACTGCCTCTCCTTTGACAGGTCCAAACATTAAACAGATCACATTTAATGGAAGTTCAAAGACTTTCCCAAAAGGTTCAGAATTCTCTGTGATCAAGGAAGGAAAAAAAATGTTTCTCGTTTGTCTTCTTGGAAACCACTCAAAGCAATGTAATTCTGGAATTCAGATTGTCCCATAGTGCTTTTTGAGAGACCTGTGCAAAGTTGGCTGAGGTTAGTGTATAGGTGTTCCCAGTGTCTGGTCAGCTTTCAGGCAAGGAGTGCAGAAAATTAATGCAGAATGCCCTGTGAATGCAGAAAAAGCACACATGTGGTATGTGTGTGTGTTGCAAAAGTACATGTCTATATATACATGTATGCATCTATATGTGTCAGGATTTGAATTCTTGCTTTCAATGTTAAATCCACCTCAGATAGTGCCGTATGAGGCAGGATCTTTCTGAAAAGTGACCAGAATCTATCCTTCACCCTTCTCTTACAAGGAAGACTAGAAGGCCTTCCTCCTCATCCTTTCTGACACTTTTGGCGTAGGGCTTTTATGGATTTAAATACATGCATATGCAAACCCCCTCATAGTTACTGTCATGCCTTGCTGCTTTTTCTATGCCTCCTTAAGGGTGCTGTAAGCTGCATAGAGAAGTATTTAAAATAAGGGAAATGCAGGTCTGAAAATTGTGTTTTCCTGATGAAGTGACTTCTAAATATGTGCTTGGACATTTTTAGTTCTGCTGTTTAGTTATTCTGCAGTAGCAGGTGCCCCGAAAGGGTGGACCATTTGGATTTTGGTATCATACACAGAAAGTTGCTGTGGCAACTGTGGGACTCCCCTGCAAGATGCAGGGTGTAAAGCATGGTACTTGGACTCCAGCCTGGGGCAGATTAGTTCCTACTTGTTGATGAAATTTGTAGAGAAGACAGAAAACCTATAAAGAGCTCTAGGGTTCTTAATGAGAGACTTATGTAGCATTAAATGACGTACTCTTTAAAAGACTTGAAGAAAGCGAGAAAGAATTTGAGAAAGAGCATGGCATAGTTTTGATGTGATGTCTTAGGTATGAGCTAGTCAATACTGTTTATAAATCTCCTCTTTTTAATGCATCAGGTCAAAAATTATATTGACCTCTAGAACATTGCTAACTAGTTGAAATGAGTCTCAAATATAATCCAGTTGATGTGTAATAGGCATTACAGACTTGGAATGAAATCAGATGAATGGAAACATAATTTAACTTTCCAAGTTTCTTTTACTTTTAAAGTATTTTAAATGTCTGATTATAACAGATTTTGTACAGAGTGGCTTACTTTCAGCTGTTAGGCAGATCCATGTCTCTAAAGGGGGTTTCCTGAAAATCACTGAGAACTGGGCAATGTTCCCTATTCTTCCTGACAGGTCTATAGGGGTTTTAGCTGCTGTATGATCAACTTTACTTAGATATCAGTAACCTACTACGATTCTAATTGTGGTCTTGTGTAAGTATTACACATAATCCCATGCTCAAATTTAAGCCATTCAGTTTTCCTGTTGAAGTCAATGAAATTAGCAGACAGAAAAGGAATTATTCACATGCTCCGTATTAAAATACAAATTTTGTAATTTGGAATTCTGAAGGACAAAAAAAAAGTTAAACTCATCTAGTCAGGTTCTTTGCACTATTCAGGCTGTAGATAAGTAATCTGTGTTTTTTATGGTACTTCATCTGTGTGGGACCACAGAATATATATTTTTGAAGAATACCCAATGTTGAATTGAAGGCGTCAAGTGACAGACAGTCAATGCTGGTGGTGTATTGGCTGGCTGAATGGTTTACCTTCACTCAGAAAAAATACACTTCTGGTTTCTAACCTGAATTTTTACAGATTCAGCCACTGAATCTTGTATTTTATCTGGTTTCAACAGCCTTTATTATTTTCTTCTCAAAGAAGAGAACATCCACCTATTCCTTTTTAAGTTTCCTTTTGAAGAAAGCAAATTCGCTGAATTGCAAGACCTTGAATAATTGTTGTACGTCTTTTGTTAGCCTGTTCCAATTTTGTTCCATTTGAAATGTGTTTGGTAGCTATTTTAAATTGGGAGCAATGTGTCTTGTCTGGAGAGAGAACTTTCTGATGAGCAACAATGCATGATGCTCAGAAGCGTGAGCAGTTTGGTTCAGATAAGGACATAGAACTGCAGGCTGGTAAACAAAGCTCATTCCAAAATCCTCCTGCTATTTCAAATATGTAGTATCTGTCTAGACTCTGCACGAGAAAAGCTCCCTGATGTTGCAGCAGAGATGCAGTGGAAGATACAGTAATGGGGAACAAAAATATGTTTGGAATGACAGCAGTTGTGCCCAAAAATCTTATACTTCCTTTTAACAAGGGGAGTGGGCCCTGTTGTACAAGGCTCAAGTCCTTTTGATGCCTGTGTTCACTATCAGCATTTGAGACCACATCACTTCTCGCAAGGCTGGGTGCTCTGCTGACAGGGAGCTGAAACAGAAACAGAGTTGTTTTGAGTGCTAGCTGGAAATTAATTGAAAAGGCACATACTAATCTGTGAGCACTCGTTTACAGCCGAAATCTGTGTCAACAAAATAGCTTTAGACTGATGATACAGAGTCCGTCAAATGACTTGGCTTGGGTCTAAGACTAATCTAGGACAAATTGCAGCATTATCGAGCTTCTGGCATCCAGTTTACCACAAGCAGAAGCCCTGTCCACCTGTTCTGTCTTTAATATTTGCCCCCCGCAGTTCAGGTCAACCATCCACATCAGCTTTGCACTAGGAACTTGCTGAACTGACTCAAGTTTCTTGCCAGGAATGAGAAACAGTATCGCGAGCGTCTGGGAAGGGTATTGATTGAGCTGATGGTTAGAACCAGAGGCTTGCCCAGCTTCCCGCTGGGTATCCATGCCCGCAGCTGCTATTACCTGTGAAGGAATCCCGGCATTGCGGGCGTTCTCGGCGTTCCTGGTGTTGCCGGCGTTCCTGGTGTTGCCGGTGTTGCCGGCGTTCCCGGCGTTCCCGGTGTTGCCGGCGTTCCCGGTGTTGCCGGCGTTCCTGGTGTTCCCGGCGTTCCCGGCGTTGCCGGCGTTGCCGGCGTTCCCGGCGTTCCCGGCTGCCGGGAAGCAACGCCGCCGCTCCCCCGGCCGCCAGCAGGTGGCGCTGCTCACTGCGCGCTGTGGCGGCCCCGGCGCGGCAGAACCTTCCCGGCCTCTGTGTTGGATCCCCGTGGGAATCAGCTCGTCTGAGACGGCACAAGGGTGGTCTCCGAGCTACATTCTTGTCAAATGGGATCAGTGGGAGCCATCGGTTATGTCAGGATCCCGGCTGTCAGGTTCCCCAGTGGTTTGGGGACAATCAGGGAAGGTGTCTGGTGTCCTGGTTCCTTGGACAGGCCAAAGCAAGGTAATCTCTTCTCTGTGGTGAGCAGTGGCAGGACTCAGGGGAATGGCCTGAAGTTGTGTCAGGGGAGGTTTAGGTTGGATATTAGACAAAGATTCTTCACCCAGAGGGTGTTTGGGCACTGGAACAGGCTCCCCAGGGCAGCGGTCACAGCACCAGGCCTGACAGAGTTCAAGACAGCGCTCTCGGGTACATGATGTGATTTTTGGGGATGGTGCCGTGCAGGGCCAGGAGATGAAATCGGTGATCCTTGTGGGTCCCTTCCAGCACAGCTTATTCTGTGATTCTGTAATCCAGACCCAGTGAGAGAGGTGCAAGAGCTGTAAGAAAGCCTCGCAGTCCTGGAAGTGCCAAAATGCAAACAAAACTACTGTCTGGTATAATCCCTTCCTATTTAAAGAACTAAAACCTAACAAAATAAAATTTCATGGATTATTGGGAATTTGATTAGATATTAGGAAAAGGCTCTTCATGCAGAGGTTTGTTAGGCACTGTAACAGGCTTCCCAGAGAAGTGATCACGGCACCAAGCCTGACAGAGTTCAAGGACTGTTTGAATAATGCTCTCAGACACATGGTGTGACTCTTGGGGTGTCCTTTACAGGGCCAGGAGTTGGACTCGATGATCCTTGTGGATCCCTTCCACCACAGGTTATTCTATGATCCTCTGAATGGGGAAATTAGGGATTATATCCTCATAAGATACAGGTGTTGCTTTCTTTGAGTGATGTAAAATTGTAAATTTACTGTTCAAGTAAGTGTTTTCAGGAAAAAAGTTCGAGTGTAGCAACCACGAATTACTTTTAGCCTGTTCACTGGAAAGTTATGTGTGTACACACTCCATGGAAAGTTACATGTGCCTGGCTCTGCATGGCTCTGCTGCCTCAAGTCAGTGTGGGGACACAGAAATAGAATTTCAGTATGTGATGTGGAGTTAACAAGTGAACTTTGGACTTTCACACTTCGATTATTTCATGGTTGAATAATTACTTGTATACAGTGTACAAAAAATTATAGCATTGTTTCAGCAAAATCTTTGTTCTTGCAATCTTTTTATTAATAAAATGTAATTTATGATTACTTGTACATCTAATCAAGAAAGAATAACTTAATCATGGAGGTTGTTAGCTTACTATTTGTTTCAGAAAAATACATTACTATATGATTTTCTTTGAGATGTAGCCGAAATCTATTTCTTTTGAGAAGAAATACTTTTGAATTATAGTAACCTGTGGGTACTAATTTTTCTTGAAGGTTTTCATCCATTGTTTTAACCCTTGGTCCATTGCCCTATATTTTGGGAGACATCTTCCGTGCAAAGTTAGCTACAAAATTGTACAACTTCTTTGCAAATAAGCCTTGGGCCTCTAAAAAGCCCCAAACCAACAAATGAACAAAACTCAACAACAAAACAAAAAAACCACCCCCAAGCAACAACCAGTGTGTTTTTGGCTAATGTTACTGGAATATATTTGGTTAATATTACTGGAAGTAACACGGATTAAAAAATTAGGATATAGTTGCATTGTTGCAGCATGAAACCAGCAAAGAAGGGATTTTGTTCTTCCTTATTCTCTCTATAGGCTAATGGTATGAAATGTACAAAGTGCCAGCTAAGGTTAGGTGCCTCTGCAACAAGTTACTCTCATCAGGAGGGTTAAAAAAATAAAAAAGCAGTAGCTGCAGCCACATGGGAGCAGGAATTATCAAGCAGGAATTTCACACGGCTGCTCTCCTGATATCCACTGTCCTTCAGAACGAGTGTCGACAGGGCCAAAGTTTCAAAATCAGCTTGAAATTCATAGTCATTGATTTAGAGGTCTGGCTGAAGAGCATATTGGATATTTCTCTTACAGTTTCTTTCTGTGAGCAAAATAGACACAATTTCAAAAGGCATAGATAGTTTTCCATTTACAAATCAACTAATTAGCCATAAAATCTTCTGCAAAGAACAGCCTTAGATATGCTTTGAGTTTTCTAATATGAACAAACACAATATTTTCTTTAAGTTGCTTAATCCATTTAATGAAAAAAAATTAGAAAAAGGGGAGACCCGAATATTCTGATAGATTTTTTTGTCATTGATTGTGATGGATTAAAATGGGACTTACTGGCTGTCCATGTATATCACCCTCTCAGAAGCCATTTATTTGCACTGGTCTTTTTAATCAAGATGATACATTTCTTTTGAACACGTGATTTAAATTAGTTGCAGCTCATACTTGGAAAAGGAATATTTGTAACTGACCTTTTTTGTTTGCTTATTTCTTTTACTGGTTTGTGAGGCTTTGATTGAAGACTTCTATATCTTGCTTTTTGCTTTAGCAGCAGCAATTCACATTTGTATGTGATTAATTCAGTGGTCACTCCACAGGAGGGTGTTACGTAAAATACTTAGTGTCTTTCCCAGAGACCAGGTTCTCTGCAGGGGAAAGCACCACGAGAACAAGAATTAGAGTGAATTTTGATCCTCGTGGCGATTTGTAAAAGATATCTTCTACAGGCAGTCTGACCACTGGGAAGAGGCTCTTCATGCAAGGGTGAAGGCAGCTACAAGAGTCAGTCTCTGATCCATGGTTGCTGATGACCACCTTCGTTATGCTGAGCTGAAGCTGCTGATCCAAGTTTATGTTTTTATGCTCTTTGGTTGCTACTGCACAGAGCTTTGAAGTATCACAACTTGAAACACCACAGAGCTTTTCCGTGCCAGCCTGGATTACTTATGGGAAAGGGATCAAATAAAACCGATTTAGATATTGCAGTTAGCAATGCTGACATCATCACTAGTCCCCTTTCAATTCCTCTGTCAGCTTTGAATCTCCTTTGCTTTATTATTTGGAAATGGTATTAAATGCTGACAAGGCAGTATACATTTCAAGTTTCCAAAGTCCTATGAGTCATTCTTAGACAATCAAATCTTTTTTGGGGTACAGGTACCTGACATTAACTGCTCATTATATGGTGCCTGATCACATCCAGGAAGCCATCCCAATACTGCTGCATTCCTGCTCTGGTTAGGCAAAATGGAGTATATCTTTTATTTCCTGCCCATAATTGGATCATTAAGTGAGTTTTTAGAGCTGTAGGAGACTTTGTGCATCTGAACAGAATCTTAATTGTTGGCGTGTTCTTCTTCAAAGTGAAGAGTGTAATGGCTTTAAAATTCTCTAAATCTTGTGGAAGCTGAGGTAATAGAGGTTCAGTGATGTGGATCCTCTTTCAGGTTCTCACCTGCAGTTTGTTCTTAATTAAAGCTGCATTTCTTGCACAGGAGAGAAATAGCTGATGATTACAGCAAGTTTACAGAAGAACACTGTGGAAGGAGACAAATACCATTTGTCCATAGTAAGGGTGCAGATGTCTGTTAGTGCCTGTTGTTTGCTAAATCTGTTCCCTTTCCTGATCCTGTTCCACCTGCACAATTTTGCAGTAGGGTTGGTGTGCAGCAACTCTGAGAAATTATCCTGCCTCTGCCTTCACTTGAAACATACTTTGAGCTGCACAACCCCCCCTTTTTTTAAAGATTGGAGATGAAAAGGGATGAAAACACATTAGCATGAAACGGATTCTCTAGCCCTTTGTGAATTTTTTAATGAAGTATCAGATACCAAGTTAAGAAATTATGGGGTTTAAACATAATTTTATGTCTTCGGATTATTGCTGCCTAATTTTCTGAAACAGTAGCACTATTTCTTGGAAATTAACAGTAGAATAAATTATCATTATGCTTCTTAGATCATACCACATCTGATTTTCTGCTCTGTGCACATTACTGGAGGACTGTAGGAGAGTAAGTTCAGTCGAGGTTCATTCATATTATGTCTTCAATTCAGTTTAAGATTTCAAGGGTTTGTTCAGCTTTTTCCTACTTAGCCATGCTTTTGATTGTGAAGAACATTTTTCTTTATGTCTAAAAAAACTGTCTTTGGTTGATTTCTCTGAGGACTGTTATGCTACTTTCTATGGCAGTCTCTGAGTAGAAAGAGAAGTTCAATAAAAATATGCTATTTAAACCCCTTTGTTAAGATAATAAGATACTTTTATTAAAAAAAAAATCTGTCCCAAGGAAGATTTTAATTGAGATAACAAACAGCATGAAAAAAGGGAGGATTTTTTTGAACTAAGTGCAAATTTTATCTGCAACTAGTTTTGAATACTTTGGGAATATGTTGCTTCAGCAATCACCTCATTCCTTCAGTGACTGTGTTTTTTAGGTATGCCTGAAAACACCAAAAGCCATTTTGGATGTGGAGAGCAGGAGTGCAGAGATCATCACACCCATCAGCACCAGGTTCTTCTTGTTTTATGTTACAGCTATGTAATGTTTAAATAAAAATAAATTAAGTGTTAAGTAGAAAGTCTTCCTGCCCTAGTGTGAATAACAACATACTCCTGGCATGACAATACAGGAGTTGTTAGCTCTGTGCTGGAGATGATCTCATAGTTGGTTTAATCAAAAATCTAATCTATGCTGTTGAGAGGACCATAGCTTTGGAAATGCAATCTTTTATCATTTTGCCAAGAACTTTTGTTGGTGTCCTTTGGGTCACATTGCAAGGCTCATTTTGTCGTGTTGGGGTTTTCTGAGAGAGAAATCACACAGAGTTTTTGTTGTGGGGCCTCAGAAGGCTTTTCTCACACGGGCTGGGATGCATTAGGGAAATAAGTAAACTAGTGTCATATACATGCCTATTTTCTCCACTGCTGTCTGTATGTTTTGATAGATGAGATGAAAATTGTATTTCTTTGCTTTGAATATTATTATTTTTCTTTAAAGAGTTAAAAAGTACTTGGTAGATATTTTTTTTTTTTTTCTTTTTGATATTGGAAAACCACTTAGGAATCCACAAAGTCAAAAGCTTGCTTGTAAAAAATCTCTAGTTCCTTAACTTGAATGCTTGTAAGCCACAAGTGCTGTTGTTTTTAGAACAACTGCTGTTAATGACCAGGCTTTTCCAATCAGTTTTGAATGGAATATTGAAACATGAAAGATAAACTGTAGTTGCATCAGTTTTATTAATTGTTATAATTTTTTATACTGTACTTTTCAAGCAATTTTCTGTTTCCTGTGTTTTCTAAGAGGCAGATTTTATTCTATTAAGAAAAGGCAGTTACTGCAGTCTAGAAGAAACTCCTTTTAGATGAGAAGGGAANTTCACTTGAAACATACTTTGAGCTGCACAACCCCCCCTTTTTTTAAAGATTGGAGATGAAAAGGGATGAAAACACATTAGCATGAAACGGATTCTCTAGCCCTTTGTGAATTTTTTAATGAAGTATCAGATACCAAGTTAAGAAATTATGGGGTTTAAACATAATTTTATGTCTTCGGATTATTGCTGCCTAATTTTCTGAAACAGTAGCACTATTTCTTGGAAATTAACAGTAGAATAAATTATCATTATGCTTCTTAGATCATACCACATCTGATTTTCTGCTCTGTGCACATTACTGGAGGACTGTAGGAGAGTAAGTTCAGTCGAGGTTCATTCATATTATGTCTTCAATTCAGTTTAAGATTTCAAGGGTTTGTTCAGCTTTTTCCTACTTAGCCATGCTTTTGATTGTGAAGAACATTTTTCTTTATGTCTAAAAAAACTGTCTTTGGTTGATTTCTCTGAGGACTGTTATGCTACTTTCTATGGCAGTCTCTGAGTAGAAAGAGAAGTTCAATAAAAATATGCTATTTAAACCCCTTTGTTAAGATAATAAGATACNGCATCAGTTTTATTAATTGTTATAATTTTTTATACTGTACTTTTCAAGCAATTTTCTGTTTCCTGTGTTTTCTAAGAGGCAGATTTTATTCTATTAAGAAAAGGCAGTTACTGCAGTCTAGAAGAAACTCCTTTTAGATGAGAAGGGAAAGATGCCTGAGGTGTTTGATGTGGGAACCTCTGTCATACTGTGTTACCTGGAAATAAGAATGGAAAGTCAGTGAGATTCAGCAGTTACTACCAAAGAAACTAGAGAGGCAGGAAAGGAAGAATCCTGACCACTGCCAGATGCAGTCTTGGGTGTCATAGAAAATCCTCTCATTTGAATCCAAATCCTATTTGCATTGTGTTCAATAGCAAAACTCCAGCATAACAACGGATTTGAAAGGGACCTTATCAGAGCCCTATTTCATAGCCTGTGACAATGAATCCTCTTCTTTAAACCAGTTTTCATGCATTTCTGTGTGACCTCAAACCTTCTCACATGACTTTATGAAACAGCAAAGAGATATTCATTGTGCAAATGCTAGTGTAAGGTAACTGTAAAAGTAATCTGCACGAAATGCTTTATTTTTGCTAGGTTATGCAGTTCAGTTTGGTGCTACAAGAGTCACACAGCAATTCAGCAGATTCATGGCTTCCCTGAGAACTGTGATGACAAAGCCTTGCACTTCTCCGCTCTCATTCCAGCGGCTGGGCCTGTGTCCAATACTTGATAAGCAAGTTATCCCACAAAGCAATACAAAACCCCTTTTTATTTAATGCAAGAGGACATTCTTCTGTCAATTCATAGAAGTTAAATGTCCACAGGTTCTTGATCCAAGCAGACACTTAGGGGTTCTTTTATCTCTGAGCGTGCAGCCTGGGCAAGCCATACACTCTCTTCCAGCGCCATTGATATCCCCAGGATTTGGCACGGGTGCATATCTCCAAAGCTTATTGGTGCTTTCAGGAGGTGTAAATTAAAAACAGCCATTCAAACAAGATTCCAGTTTCATGCGCCACACTTTGTCTTTATTCCCTGTGAGTGTTTCTTCCGATGTGTTGCTTGTAACGCCTGATAGCAATGAACTGTAGTTCACTTTGAGAGAGTTGGGGGCATAATTTAATCTTCTTGGCATACTATTTCCCCTGAATGCCATGCTAGGAATGTATTGATATCTCCTTTATATGCTAGAGGAATGTGGAACATGCATACTGGCAGTGTGTTTGGAGCCCAAGGGAGGGAAATGAGGAGAGAGGCTGGGCTGATGGAAATGCTGTTCCCTGCGGGAGGTAGGAGTGGTGGAATTTGCTGTGTCACAGTTTCATACTGAGCCTCTTCTGTTTTGCTAGTGGCATCCCTACACAATGTTGTATCAGCTGTTCCCAGCCCTTCACCAACACCACCCTCTTTTGTGTGACCTTGGGTCAACCCTGGGCAAAATACAAGGAGCTGGAGGGTGCAGTTTCTTCCTGAGCTCACAAGAGATAATAACGAGTGTGAAAACAAGGAGACAAGAAGAACAACACAGATATGTTTCATGCCTCTTTCTTTCTTTAATTTTAGCTGTCATTCATGCATTCAGGTTTGTATTTCTCTGGTATTGCTTGGAGCCCCATGGGTTGTTACAAGTTCTCACTAATTAAGAAGATGATATTTTTTTGGCAATTATTTTTAGGCTCCTTGCTTGGTGTGCCTGAGGGTAGACTTTATCAGCTGTGTGCTCTTTCATGTACTTTCTATTCCTGCTAAATAAAAAAAAAGCATATTAATATGCCTTTTCCACACTTTAGTCACAACCCTGGGTGGATGTTGGGTTTTTTTCTTTTTAAACAGGAGTTTTTCTCAACATTATCAAAGTTGTTATGAAAACTAGTTGTTTTTTTCATTCTCCTTGTAGCCCTTTTCCACTCAGAGCATTTATTTAATTCACTGAATAAAGTTATAAATCAAGCCATTAGTAAAAATACTGGAAATACCTAACTGAGGGCAGGTTCCTTGGCTACATCTATACATAAGCACACACGCACACATATATATATACACACACACATATGTGTGTGTGCATATTTCCAGTTAGTGAGCCATTAGTAAGAACTTGAATAGTGTTTCCTCTAGTCTATCTCCCCTGGTGGCTTATGAAAATGTCAAGGAATTCAGTATTAAAAGACTTGCTCTGCTCAAACTGTATGACATCTACTGCATCTCCAATAGCCATGTATCCTGTTACAGGAGACAAGACTGGTTTATGTGTCATGGATTCATATCTGATTAATCTATATCTGTAAAATACTAACATTTACATTTAGTAGCAGTACACCCTTCCTTTTTCAAGCTTAAGCCTTCTGCTTCAAACTTCCTGCCTCATAGCAGTTCTTTTAGCTCTCAGTGCTTGCTTTTCATTCCACTTCAAGTACTGTGATGAGGTAATATTGTACGTTTCATGTTTCTGGGTTGTTGTGTTTGTTTGTTTTGGTAGGAATTGAATTTGTCACGTTAAGTTTAAAACTGTACTTGTGATACTTGATCTTGTTGGAGAGTTTCCCTGTTATTTTTTTGAATGTTTTTATCAGTAATAATCAGTAATAATTCAGAGGCTGAAGTTCTTGCTAACAGGCATAATCCCACTGAGGTCCCTGGGAATTTTTTCTTTAAAAAATTAACAATTTCTGTCAGGATTTCTGTCTTCAGACAGTAGCCGAATGGGCATTTGGACAGACTACTATTCAGGTTGCCAATCCCAAGTTTCTATCTCCACCCAAGTCAGAGAACTGTCTGCAATTACTGCTTCATAAAGGGCTTAGCCAGCTGTGGGACGCTGAACACTCAAAAATTCCATTAATTTGAGAGGGAATTGTTGATCTTGCCCTTTCTCTGGATGAGGCTGTATATGTTTCTAGCTAGATTGCTCCAGAGACCTGGCAGTGAGTCTGGAGGGCATTTTCCTAGGCTGTTACTCAAATTTCTGCTTGCAAATATGCAGAATATTCTCAAAGGACAAAATGTTGTTGGGAACATGACACACCCTCCCACCACCCCAGAGAATAATGTCTATTAAACCCTTTTTAATTAGTTATGGTATTATAGATCCTGAAGAGTGCATAGTCACAAAACTCTTGTGAAGCCACTGTCTTGTCCCATTTCTCCCTAAGAGGCCTTTGATGCTCTTGGTCCTATTCCGTGGCTCACCAGTGCTATTCAAGTAATTATTTAGGCTTTGCAAAACCTGCCCTCAGGCTTTCAGCTTCTTTGAACATGCCTCAGCTTTTCGTCTCTGAGTCCTTTCTTCATACTCTGTACCATGGAAGGCTGTTGTGAAACACATTTTCTGCATTCTTACCCCTTCGAGGGCTTCCATATTGAAATGTTCTCCAAACCACTTTATTTGAGGATAAAGCTCAAAAGTTCTGAAAGCTCTGATTTTATAGACTTGAGGGGAAAACCAAGTAGGAAATTAAAGGGAATCATCTGCAGAGTTTTTTGAGCAGTGGGCTTTTGGAATGGTTTAGTAAAAAATAAGGGTTTCAGTTCAATATTTGTTTTAAATGAAGAGTATACCTCTTGCAACAATTGCAATAACTCAGTGAAAAATAGTATGTTTCCATTGTCATCTTATTGTGGGCTTTTAGAAAAATACATTGAAGATATTTTCTCTGGAAAACTGACATTCTGAACAGCTTCTACTTACTTGATTAGCCCTAGTATTGAGGTATTGGCAAGAGTCAGAAGAGGAGAGTGGCATTTCAGAGAAGAAAAAAAATTGGGTAGCTGAAACTTTTATAATTTTAGTGGGAAAGGAGGTGAGGCAATGGATGGTTAGGAAGAAGAGCTTGCAATTTGACTTGTTTCAGCTACAGAAGGCTGTAAAGCAAGGGAGCTGTCTTTGGCTGGAAGGCTTGTTAGAAAGACAAGGATTTAGCTTAATTGGGACTAAGAATTGAGGACTGAGTTAGCTCTTCAGTAGTAAAATTAAAGTACATTTCATGTTTATACTTAGAGTTTATTTTCTTCTTGACATTTCCCTCCCTTCACAAAACAAAATTAAACACAGTGGATGAAAGCAGAATTTGCCTTAAAATCTGATTTAATGGATCTTCTGAATGAAAAGAATTTAGGTTGCTGGTCCCTTTCCTTCTACATGTGTAGCAGTACAGGATGCATGAGTATAAATGTCAGGCAGCTGGGAGCTGTTTGTTTTTGGAGAACTGGAAGCTCTTTGAAAACTGCAGGAGTAGATACGTTTCTGAAGTTTTATTTCATTGTTTAGCTTTCTGTCATCCAGCAGTGCAGTGTTTACTTAAACGTTATACAAGCTCAGTGTTGTAAATTAACAAGTACTGTTGTAAATTAGGAGTCTTGGCTTTAAACTGCTGGGCTTAATGTTATAATTGAAAACATCTCTACAAACACTCAGCTGTTGAGTCCTAACTTTATAGAAATACCTTGGCTTCAGAATGCAACATGCCCAGGCAGGGCTGAAAGTATGCTGAGCTAAACCTGAGGTGTACATTTGAATTTTTTGATCAAATGAAATCTGCCACACAAATCTGAGAAATCCATGCAGTCTAGGGTTTGATGCCCTCTTCTTGTGGCAGAGCTTCTCTGTAGGTCCCGTGCGTCTTGTTATTAAACGTGTGCGCAGTCCCAAGAATTAGATTTTAATCTACATGGTTTAAAGATTGTCTTTTCTTTCTGAAGGAAAGATTGTCACATTGGCATTCATGTTTCATGTCATATTTCTCCATCATGCTGCATGTAAATACAGTCACATTAAGAGATGGAAGCTCAGAGCAAGACAGAAGAAAATGTTGGAGGTAAAGTAGCTCTAACCCTAAGTAAGAGTTAAATAATCCCAGAGAGGTGAACATTTTGCAGTTGAAATGTGATGGAATAGAAGGAACAAAAACAAAAAAATCAGGACACTAACACTGTTTCATAGAGTACAACTGCAAGAAGAATCAAATAGGTAAGAAAAGACAAAGCAAAGCTGGGAATGTCTTAATAAGTAGGAAAGACATCAATGTGCACCCTTCATACTGTGATCTCTGTCCTGACTTCCCTGTAAAAAAGAATGTATACATTTTATCCATATGTGATGGAACTATTTATTTAAGAGGGTAGCAGAGCATGAACAATGGGAGTGGAAATGATTGAGCAGTAACAGGATAAACATTTACCATACGGAGATCTTACTT
>VZTR01006531.1:0-14146 GCA_013400775.1 Chaetops frenatus | reverse complement strand
ATGCAAGTACAAGCTAGAGAGAATAGTTTTGTAGAAATGAAACCTCTGAATGAGTAAGAATTTTGTTCAAAGGCAGAGAAATGATAAATACTAGGGTGGGGTATTTCTTTGCCCACAGACAATGTGATTTATACTCAACATCTCTCGACCCTAGGTGACTGTGTTCTAAACAAGTAATTTTAAAAATGCTATTTGAGCTATTGGGCACTCTTGCCCTTGTCCAAGGGAAGACTGTTCATGCTGAAGTCAGTCATGGTTAACATGAGAGACAGCAGTTACAAGGCTGGGGCAGAATTTTACGACTCCCAGCCAGCATGCTGGCAGACCTGTCTTATGGAGAGATGAAGTGCCTGGATGTACATGGAGGTCTATAGGCTGACATAAAAGTTAATTTAGCCTGACACCTATTATTTTGATTTTCAGCAGTGATTTTTACATATTTCATTACCTAGAGACTCCAAATGATCTGCCAGGGGATGCAAAGTGAGTTTGGGAGCAAAGACAGAGAAAGCCCACTAGTCCTTTCAATGAGTGTTTGTGCTCAGTAAAAGGAAAACAGCATAGGCCTCTGAATTTCCATGGAATAAACCTTTTTTTCTTTGAACTGGTGCCAATGTCTTTACAAGAGTTACCTGAAAAAACCTCAGCGTAACCTCATAATCTCTAGTAGTCCACAGACCTATGTATACACAGAAGAGTTGCACAGACTCAGGCACATATTCTGTCATGTTAAAAAAACAGCACAGTTTTGCTCCAGGTGCAACTACACCAGTGTGGAAATGCTCTAAAAGGGTCTGGCCTTTCATGTATGAGGTTCATGCCAACATACTCCAACACAGAAATAAGGCAAGAGTAACTAGCATAAATTGATATTCCTTTTAGGAATAGAATTAGGGCACATACTAGAGAAACAACACAAATGTCACTTAAAAGACCACTCACTATCAAAAGCCCAAACACAGAATAGATGTGCTCTAACTCTAGGTTTGAAACTATCTGCTTGCACATGACTTCCTTTCATTGTGTCCTTCACGCTATTAATAACTTGACAGCAGAAGTTAAAAGCCAACCTGAACTGAAAGCTACTCTCTTAAATAGGAAAACAATAAACTATTTTATTCATTCAGATCAAACCAAATAAGCCCATAAAATCTCTAGTTACCACTTCAGAAAAATGACTGACTGGAGAACACTTTTCTAAAACCAGACATACTCATCTTAGAGACAATTTGTACCTGGTAAGGCCTGAAAAGCAGCATCACTATCACCGGTTTTCTCCCTTTTTTGTGTCTGCACCTTTCCACAGGACCAGCATATATAACCCAGGCTGTTGCTCCTGCCTCAACACCCAGGTTTCTCTTAAAAGGACCAGTGTAGCCTGAGGATTTCTTGCAGTTTACCTAGGCTGACACTAGCTAAGCTCCTTCCAGAAGGGTGCAGACATACAGACTTCTCGACAAGGACACAAACCCTGCTGTTCTTGCTTACGGTACCTGGCTTATCCCCGCAGAAATTCCCCACGGTCCATTTGTGCTCCTCGCTGTGCACCGGCTGCTTTGCATTATCTCTGCGCATGTGTGTGCTGACAAACGATTTATGTGAGAAGCCAAAATGCCCCCCCGGACCATCAGCTCTGCGTCCCACCGCTCTGGCGTGCTGCCGGCATCAACTCCCTCTCCACCTCGACTCGCTGTTGGAAATTCTCACTGCCCCCACAGTTCCGTGTGCCAAACGTGGAAGGACTAGCATCAGTAGGACCAGACCGACTCACGACCCTGTAACCAGCGGGAGGAGGGTACGGGGCTGTCCGCGGCTCTCCGCCGAACCCCTCTCCGACGGGCGAGAAGCGAGCGGCACCGCGCCGGGGCCTGGCGCTCCCGGCTGCCCCACACGTGTCCGCCGCTCCGCACCCCAGGGATGGCTGCGCCCGCCCCGTCCCACCGTCCGAGCCGGGATGGCGGCGCGGTGGGGACTGGGGGAGCGCAGTGCGAGACGCCCACACCTCCCGCAGCGCACTCGCCTCCCCNGGAGCGCGGGGCCAGGCGGGGCTCGTAGTATCTCCGGCTGCCGCGGGCGACGAGGGGCGCGGCCGCATCGAGGCACTACGTTCCCCGGCGTGCAGCGGGACGGGGAATATAAGTGGCTGGCGGCGAGTACGCTTCCGTTAGTCAGTCCGCCCGCCCGAACAATGGCTTCGCTGCCAGGGCCGGGCAGCCGCCACTGAACGCAGCGGGAGCCCCGGGCAGCGGACGCGCTTGCCGGCTCCCGGCGGAGGGGCTGGCGGGGAAACGGGCGCTCGCACGCCGCGAGCATGTGGATACCCACGGAGCACGAGAAGTACGGCGTGGGTGAGTGANCGTGGGTGAGTGAAAGAGAGGGCGAGCGGGGCAACGCGGGGGCGAGGAGCGGCGCTGCTGGCGGGGAGCGCATCCCGGGCAGAGCTGGCTCGCCCCGCGGGGTGCTGCTGTCGTTTCCCGCGGGAGCGAAGGCATGGCCCTGCTTGTCTGAGTGCTGCGATGGGGGCTGAGGTCCCGTCAGGGCGCGGGGGAGCGGCCCCGTCCCCGGGGGCACAATAAAGGGCGGCCGATGCCCGAGCCGCGGTTCCGGCGTCTCCCGCCGCTGCCAGGGCATGGGGCAGCGGTCGGTCCCCCGTCTCCGAGGCGGGAGCTCGGTTCTCCCCGCCGGCGCTGGGTGAAAAGGCTGGCGTTTCACGGGGAACAAAGCAGCCTCAAAACGTCGCTGGGAGCGGCGACCCGGTGCGAGACGGTGTCCGGCGGCGGCCCGGCAAACAGCGGCAACGGGGCCGCGGGCATTGTTCGCGCGTCGGGGGTTTTGTCGCTGCTTCACTGGTAGCCAGTCAAAGTGTCTCTTGTGGGAGCCGCGCTGCCTCGCCTGTTTGACCCCCTCTGCCCGGTGCAGGGCTCTGAAGCCCGCGGGTTTGACTTGCGGAGTGATCGGAGAGACTCGCAGTGATTTTATTTTTCTTGGCACCGCCTACGCCAACACCCGGTGAGCGCCGGCCGCTCGTCCCGGACAATAGCCCCCTGTGATACGGGTGTAGCTGAACTGTTGTACAGACCTGCCGGCTTAGTAGGAAGCTCTCCCTGTGTTTACGTCGCATTTGAACGCGGAGTTGTACATATTGGAGAAAAGCGGGAGGAGCGCGGAGCCCTCCTTTGTGTGTGTGTGTGTGTAGCAGCGCTGTGGCGAGCCGAGAGCGCGGGGCCGCTCCGTCCCATCTGGAGTTGAGCCCAGATGTTGACGTCTTCCGAATGCTGAATTACACAGATCATCGATGGTTTTTTGTTTTTTTTTCTTGACTTCTTTATTTGTCAGGTCACAGCTGGGTTGTAAGATACTGATTAGTCCTGCCACCCGCCTTTCTTTACGAGGATGGGCAAGAGGCTTAAAAACCACTCTGAGACTCCCTGGAATGGCATGCTGGATATTAGCAGTCAAGTATTTCAAGCTGCAGCCCTCCTCTCCGTCTATTTGTTGTTTATTTTTATTTTTGATCCTAGTAATGCTATTTCACAACTGAAGCATAACCCTCCCGATATATGGGCTGCTAAACAATTAAGAGATATCCATTAAGTAAGCTTTTCTTCGTATAGTAATCCTTCTCAGGTACTTAGAGGTGAATTGCTCTTCAGCTCTGCCTTGCTTACTAGGGCTGGTTTCGCTGAAATCTTACTCCTGCTAAAGAGAGATACAGTTGCAATTTCTCAATAGAGAGCTTACTTTGGATCAACCAGAAAATGTAGTCCACTCCAAAGATTGTATTTATTTGTGTAAATAAAATACAGTCACAAAAACTATACATATTCTTATTTAAATTAATTTCCTGGTTTTCTGTGATTTGGCTTCCAAAGGCTATTCAAGATAGTAACAAAAAGCCACTGTTCAAATTGGTTTCTCTGTACCCCTAGGATGGGAATGATATTATAGTTCAATATGACTATTCCAAAATGTTGAAATACTAACCTAAGGTAATTTAATTTTTCCCTTGGACTGCTTTTTATGCTGTGTGCTCACTCACCTGCATGATGAGTGCTGTCTGCAAAATCTTCACACCCAATTACCCTGTAAGCTATTGTACTATATAGCTGTGGGAGAGGAGGCAAGAGAAAGGGTTTTATCTTGCTGTATAATGATTTAAACTTTATATAAAGTGAACCTCATAAATCAAACTTGCATTTTGTACCACGGACCAGCTTATGTGTTTTCTTTTTTATTGATGCAATTATTACATTTCCAAACAGCTATTTTAATGCTTGTGTGTTTTATCTGCTCTAGTAAAATGGGTGCATTAGGAAACACCTTTGAGAATCCCGATTAGTTGTACCAAGCATATGTATCCTTTACACAAAGAGTTCAGCACTTGCATCAACATCAGACCTCATCTGCATTTTCAGTCTGAATTTTGCAGCACCTGCTGTGTGCTGCACATTTCTACTGTGATGCCAGAATGGATGAATAACCAGACAACAGCCACCTGGTTGCACTGAAGGGTTGCTGTTAACCAGGTGGCTGTTGCTCACTTGCATAGCCTGACTGATCCCACTTTGAGGGGTAGGTAATATGAGTCAGTCTTCTCTTCTACAAATTTTTTAACGTTTACCTGCCAGCTGTTGATAATATCTGGTTGATTTTTTTTCACTTAACATGTTGCTAAACTCTGAGTTCATTTACTAGTAGGCAGACACACTGCTAGTTCATTTCATGGTAGACATTCATGCTGCTATAAGGAGAACATTACTACACTCTTATGTGCCACCTTTTGTACTACAGTTGTGTGGTTTTATTTCCAAGGCTGTAGGTTTTTGTCAGGTATATTGTATTATCCCTCAGGATGCTAAAAGTGAAATAAACACTGGGATATTTCTGGTACTGAGTCTGGGTTTTCACATCTGTACTTTCAGAACAGAAGGTTAAACTTGTATATTTCACTTTGAAATTTCATATGTCTTGAATCACACCTTCAGCTGTGGTGTCAAACCAACGATGGCATTGTACAAGGATCCTGTGGTCAGTTATGTGGAGTATTTAGCACAAAGTATGCTGATGAAAGGGTAGGAGAGGATAGATTATTTTTTGTTGTTTGTAGAGTTTAAATCTGGCAGATGTCAAATGGAATTGACTAAAGTAAATACTGTATGCTGATCTATGTGAATTCAGAACCCAAGAGAACCAGAGATTTGTTTAGGTTGGAAAAGACCTTCAAGATCATAGAGTCCAACCAATGACCAATATTGTTTAGAACAGTAATCAAACCCATTGTTAAAATGAGTAATTTAAGACTGCACAGCTTTGGGTGCTCTGCAGGCAGCAAACCAGTAAGTGTAGCTTTCAAAAGTGACTGTTAATGGTTGGTGCATACTGGAAATTTTTAGCTATAATAAATAAATCACAGGACTATATTATTACCTTGTAGCTGCTGTTTGGAGTAAAGATACAAGTTCTCTTTCATCCTCTATATTCAGGATATCTGTTTTTCTTTTTGTCTCACCAGACCTACATATTGCCATATCATCTGATTTGTTTGATTTACCTGAATCTGTAAAGGTGCAGTTATGTTCTCTGCAAAGTAGGTGATTTACCCTTTTTTACTGAGCAGAGAGATTCTCAGCACTTCTCTGGAAGGCGTTTTTTGGATTAGGGTGGAAAGATCAATTAAGGAGAAGAATTAAAAACAGTTGCTGAATATATAATCTAATTTAGAAGCAGAATGGTATTCCAGATGCTAAAGTCATTCTGTACAGCAAAATATACCAGTTTAACTCTGCCAAGTTGAAATAGTGATAGATATTTTTAGTGTGGTTAAGCCATAAATGTGCCTTTCTGAGGGGAGCATAAAGTTTGGGCATCTCCTAGTTTATAGACAGAGAAGTGTAAGGTTCAAATGACTTTGTACTGTAAGCTGAGGTTCATAGGAGGAGAAAGACAGGGGCGTGTTCGTTGATCACAGGAGCGGCATTGACTTGCACGTAGACAAAAGCCAAATCAGTTGGCTTGTGTCCTGTTCTGAGTTGCAGCCAAACTAGTCTTGCTAGCAGTCCTGTTGAAAGATAGCAAAGATATCCTTATTTCCATGCTGCAATCCCTTTTTTGACTACAAACTAACTGAACTGTAAATAAACTTGCCTTGTTTAGCTCAACAGTATCTGTCAATAACACGCTATACTGTGTTTTGTTAAACATAAACACTTCATTAGCCTTTCTTGTGTGCCTCTTCAAACAGTACAAATAAAGCCTTCAATCAAGCCTTATTTCCTCCATTCCTCTCCATTAATTGTGCCTCACATTTCTATGTGGAATTCACTTTGTATTTTTGTACTAGACTAATATTGTCACTAATAATGAGCTATATCCAAAACTTCTATCAAACTGTCTAAATAACTATTTAGAGTTGAGTCAGGGCAAAAGATAATGTATTTGTGGGTTCATTTAACTAAGGGGCAGTTGAAGGGTGATTTTTGCTTTCTAGTTACAGCTTGTAACTGTGGAGGGCTGGTCACCTGCAAGCAAGTGGAGGTGGGATACCATGGGGCTCCGAGAAAGAGGCTGACAGGATACCTGTGTTCCCTTTGCTTCACTGGGACAGTGGGAGCCCATTATGAAATACTCCCTGAGTTCTAGCTATCTGAGATAGCAGAGACCCACACATTTTCTATAGGAACATTTTTGACACATGCCACATTTGTTATGGAGGCTTTTACATCAATTTAGTATGTCAGTCAGATAAAGGTGATATTTTTTCTAGTCTTTTATATAAACAGTAACTTTAAATGTCTTTAAGAAATCAAATTATCTCAACTTGCAGCTTTTGGATAAAGAAATTGCTGACTGTTCTACTGGAGTGCAGAATATGAAGGTTGAGATTATTAGGTAATTTTTGGTCATAAGACTAGTCTTAGGCTAAACGAATTAGGTGGTGAAATTTTCTTGAAATAAGGCTAAATCAAGATTTTAAAACGGATTTTAAATCCATTAAATCCAAAAATCTGTAGACTTCCTTATGGATGTGTGGTGTTTGGAATGGCTTCACTATCTCCCAAGGACAGCTGAGGGCTGGCTGGCTCATTAACGTGTTACATAGTGCCCTTTCAGAGATCTGATTTTTCCTATTTACTAGATATCTGGAGCTACTGAGGGAAATTTCTGAAGGCAGAGGTTATTTAATGGTTAGCTGTACACTGATGTCACTCTTGCTTCCTCTTTCGCTGTATTGAGGGTTTTTTACCACCATTCTCAGCGTTGGACTTGTGAGGCTACTAGCTGGGCTGGATTTATCCAAAAGGTGATGGAACAATAGTGAATTAAATGACATAAGCCAGGAAGGTGAGAATGTGTTCTCCCTGTGGAAAGGGAGAATGTTTTTGTGGTTTTTTTAATCTAACATAGGCTAACATAGTCTGTGATTGCTTCTGCACGCTCAGGCAGCATGTGATGGAGTCACTAACTTCTCTGTCAAGGAAGCTATAATTGGTTACTGGACTCCTACCATGCAGATCTCAGCAGCTTTTTGCACTGCTGCAAGAGTGTCTGCCATTGACTCATCTCTTTGCTTCCCTAATGTGCACCCCAGAAGGGAAACTTCATAATAAAATTGGGTTTCAGATTCACAGCCTGGTGCAGTGTTTTCTGTGATGTTCCATAGTTCCCAGCTCATTTCTGAGTGTAATTCTCTGTGTAGGTTTTGGTCTATAAAGCTCTCTGTAATTTGAGTTTTGGGATTGGGGAAAATTCTGAGGAGAGCATTTGACTGCTTGGATCATTTGTGACACTTGAATATATTCAGCAACTGAGACAAGGCACTTTGAGCAGGCAGTTTACACCCCTGGGAGATGTTATTTCATTTCTTTAGTCTTGAGAGACTTTGTGGTTTTGTTTTTTTTTTTAAACTAGATTTGTTGGTTCTGTGAAGTTACAGGGGAAAAAACTTGATAACCCATTAAAGCCGGATTCTTCACAGAAGGGTTGAAATGCAAAGGTTTTGCTTCATTTTCAGTCTGGAATTTCTTTTGTTACTGTGGGGGTTTGTTTTTTTTTTGTTTGTTTGGTTTTTTTTTTTTTCATATAACTATATCATTCAGTAACCTTTTGTTTTGCTTTTCTTCATTTTCTTGCTATCTGTGTGAGGAGCTGGGCAGAATGCCTGTGAGGTGACCATCATCCACTTTCCAGTGATTTGGAAGCCAGGTGACTAACCTGGAGGGAAATGTCTCTTTTTATTTATTTGTCACATCCATTTAATTTGTCTTAAATGTCTCTAGCATTATGTAATACAGAGGATTTTTTTTTTTTTTCCTGAAGGTGATCCACAGAAATATAGAAAAATGTTCAGGAAGAGTTTTGAGAGATTTAATCTGTACTGCTTTCTCAAGGCCAGGTCAACTCTAGCTGTCACTTCTGAAGGATATTTGCCAATATGATTTTTAAAATGCTGTTAGCAGAGTATCTACAACTTCTGTAGTCAGTGCTTTGCAATTTCTCTACCTAGTAAGTGTTTAGCACTGGACCAGTTTTCCTCTTGAGTGTATCATTATGTGTATATGAAGACTTGCCAAGACTTTTCCTCATATGAAACAGCTCCAGTTATTTCATTCTTTCCTTGTAAATGATATGTTCTTACCTTTGACCAATTGATTCATGTTCCAAACTGGACAGGAAAATCTTATCAGGTAAAGCAGGAGAATCTTAGTGTGTGCTTTAGGCGATGTGTCTTGTCTGCTTGTATTTCCTGGCGTGACATTTGTTCCTTTTGCAGTAGCATTGCACTGACTCATGTTCAGTCGGGAGCTGCTAATCAATCCTTCAGATCCTTTTCCAGAGTACGGTTGTCTAGACAGTCATTCTTCCATCCTGTATTTGTCAGCTGATGATTTCTGCTTATGTGTCTTTACTGAATGGCACTTCTCTTCGGTGCTATTTATTCTGTTAGTCAGCCACACTGACTCCCAAATTTCCTTTCTCTCATATGCCTGTTGGAAGCACCTTGTTTGATAGGTTTGAGAGATGCAATTTAGGAACTGTACTCTCTAGCAGGAGCAGATCTTAACAGAAGCAGTGCTTGATAAGCAACCAAAGATGCTTGGATGCCACAATGATTTGTGATTAGTTTGCATTTGTATGTTTCGAGGCGTGTGTTTTTTCAGATCTTTACAATGACAAGAGGCCGAAGTGATAGCTCCTTGCACTTTCTCTTCCTAATGCATTTTTCTAGTCACTCAGAACTTATGTTTGCAGTTATATAGTTTAAAGATTACATGATAACTTGTCAACTTTGCATTTTTGGGCACCTGAAATTTTTTGTTTAAAAATAATGTTGATCTAACTTCCAGATGCTCAAAGGTTGAATAGGAGAGTTGCAAACAGTGCAGCTTCTGAAAGTCACCTGTGCCATAGGGACAAAGAAACAAGCTTGGATTTTGCAATCTGTCATCCTTTGTGCTTGCTGGTGTTTGTTGTTTTGAGTAAGAAAGTAGGATAAAAATTAGTTTTGCAGTATTAAAAAAACCAAAAGTCTTTATGTAGGAAAAAACTCTTTGCTGATACTGATTGCACTTTGATCTTTCTCCAGTTAAGGAACTGAGTCAATTTATTTTTTCAGATTCACATGCAATTTTTTTATCTACTTTAATAGTAGTTACTGAAGTTGTTACAGCTAAAGGTGAGTAAGGTGTGTTTACTCACGTCTCTAGTACAAGGAATTTTATCTTGATCGTTTGTGTGTAGAAAACCACACTAGTAGGTGAGGTAATAAATCTGAAAATGGGGTTGTTAATTAGCAAGACTCACATTAAAGTGTTTGAGGAATAATTTAAATTTATTTCACTTTTGGCTTTTGTGTTACTGGATTTCAAGTGTGTGTTTCTGTGCTTTCAGGATTCTGGAAGTAGGTGGTGGCTGCTCTGTTGCAGTCAGTAACTAAATCATGTGCTTGTTCAGTCCTTTCTGCAGCAGAGGAGTAATGTGGTGCCCTTTGAAATTTGTTGCTTGGGATTTCTTGATTTGAATTTTATTGTTGTTAGCACTGAACTTAGGATTTCTGAGTTTTATTTAGAGATGCAAAAGGAGTCCTTAACTATGATCGTGTATACTGACATATTTTCTTGAATGCTTTTCACAGAGGAAGTGGGAATCTACATACACTGTGGATAAGAGATATCTGCATAATAGGGGCTCTACCGTAATAGACATTATGGAATTCTCTTAGTTGTTTTTAGAGCAATGCATTTTCTTTTAGTATCATAAATAATTTACTATATAATAGGATAATGTTTTATTTTTTTGCAACTCTCTGAAATTACAGGCTACAGTGCAGAAATTTAATGATTACTTCTTCAAGTCTTCTTTTAACTCTTCTCCAGAGTAGTGTAGTGAGGTGAGTATGTAGGAGATGTTGGGACAGGACACACCAGTACCTCTGATGCTTTGTTATGTTCTGTGGGCTAGATGCAAGGTAACTTCAAAATTTGTATTATTTCTTTATTGTTTTATAGAAACACCGATGGGTAACAGCTTGATCAAGCAGGAGTTATGTTACAGACTATATAAGTGTGCAGTAGTTGTACTTTCATGAAGAAACATTCATAGTTCTGTAGGTGATGTTACCCATAAAATAAAGAGTGCTAATTTTTTTGTCTGAGAAAAGCCCTGTATAAAGATGGCTGTTGGGTTTTAAGTGTACTGTCACATCTTTTGGAGAAAAATACAGCATGAAGTATCTTAAATGTCATCAGAGGTAACACTATGAACCACTGAATCTATAGGTAAAATTACGAGGAACACTCAGACTTTTAGGTGCAGCTGCGAGGTACACTGCTTGAAAATAAGCAGGATAGAGATGGGCCACAGGTTGTAAATGCTTTTTTTTTTTTTTTTTTTTTGGTAAGTGATAGGGGTAGTTTTGATAATAAATAAAGTTGGATAATATTTTGTATCTTCAAGGAATATGCCTCTTTTCATAGGCTGCATGATTCCTTTCCTCACATCTGTACTAGGCCTGTTAGTACAGAGAGAATACAGAGCTTGACATGTAGTTTATGTCTGCATGGGATTTAGAAGTGTTCCTTCTGGTGTTAAGGTTGTTTCCTCTATTCCTCTGATAAAGAAGAAATATGAATATGTATTTTTGAAACAATTTCATGGACAACAGATGGCAGAGCTGCTCTGTTTTTCATGGTTAATAGTGGAATCTTCTTAAACATTCTTTACTTATTTGTTTCTTCCATATTCCTCTTCATTCACCCCCTGCCCCCAGCTTCCTTCTTTTTTTTTTTTTTTTTTTTTTTTTGGTCTGTAAAACTTAGGACAAAAAAAGGGGAAATCCTAAAATTGAAAACAGAAGATCTCTGTTCTTCTGTTTCAGTGTAATAAGCACATGTCAGTTTTTTACTGGGTTCCTAACCTGTTTTCTTCCACCTACCCCTATGAGGAAAAAAAATAAAAATGACTACCTGGTTATAAGTCCAGCCAAAATGATATTGATATCCTCTTCTCCATCTGGACTAACAAGACCTGAATGCTTTTTCTCATTGGGCCAGATGTAGTTCTGGGTTCTCAGCTGTGTTGAACATATGGGCTTATTCCTATTGCTTGCCACGTTAAATAGGTAAGGTAAGGGTGGATGTGTCTGCCTGCAAAAGTTTTTGCCATTTTATTTTTCTTGGTGAAATATGTCAGTGATAGTAATTAGCAGTTCAAATTACAGATTCTCTGGTTGTTTCCATTACTGGAAAGCTCAACTGAATCACTTAAATTTTTATTATTTTTTTCAGATTGGATTGGAAGACAAAAGACTTGTATGTGAAAAAGACAACAGACAAGTTAGGCTTTTCATAATGATTTAATTATCCAAAGATAATGTCTTTCCACCAATTAATTAAAAAAGCATTGTAAGAGATGCTGAAAATAGGTAAAATATCAGAATACTATGTGTTTTTCCAGGCAAATGTGTGGTGTTCTTGCATGTGAGACAGCTGTTGGTTTTAGAGCTTTATCTTCTTTGGAGATGGTGTTTGGTAATGTAACGTGGTAAGCAATATTCAGAGGAAACTGAGGTAATGGACTCTCCAGCCTCAGATGTGGTAGCATGGAAATAACTTATTCCATAGTTGCCTCCAGTGTTGCTTCCTTTAAGCTGCTGTCAGTGGTTGCTTCTAGAAAACACTATTGTTTTATTGTTTTGTTGTTTTTTTTTAAAGTATGAATAGTAGCTTTATCTCAACCTGAGCAATTTATAATGTGCTCTTAGAAGTAATTTATAAAACTTGTTCCCTTGATGAAAAGCCTTGGCTTCCTGGTGGCATGAAGGATGAGTGGTGTCAGTCTTGCTGTTCTACCTCTCTGTTGTTCAGTATTGGACTGAATCCATTGCTTTTGTATCTTCAAGCTTAAGTGTACTCTTGCTTACATTCAGAAAATTCCTGGGGAAGCCTTTAAGACTGAAAATTGTTGAGCTATAATGTATTTGCATGCAAAGGAAAGTATTTCTTTGTTTCACTTCTGCAAAGACTCAGTTCTGCCTAATTGGCTGGGGCTTGAATAGCAGTGCCTCTAAAAATGCATATTTAATAGGTATATTAAATACCACCAGTTTTAAAGATGGCTGAGATAAAGTGTATCTATTAAGCAGGCACAAACTGTATTGGTCCCTGTTTTCCCAATCTAATCTGAAACATTATGATTCTTGCAAAGATATGTTTGGATTTATATTGATAAATATTGCCTCTAGGTCTCTTTTTGAGCAGCATCATAATTGACATGCAAATGTGGTTGTACAACTGATAGAGATCTGTGGTTTTTATCAGTGTGCTTTGCCTCTTTTTGAGTTCCCCAGCAAAATAGTGACCAAATAGAAAGGGTCTGATGAGGAGGTGCCTCCTTCAGAGAAGCAAAGGTCCAGAATAAACCTATCTAGCTGGTAAGTACTGAATGGACTCTTAAACCAGCAAGTTAGGGTCTTTTAGTTAGTCTATGAAGTGGATTTATTGTTTGTACAGCCATCGTAAGTTTGGCTTGTTAATGACCTCTGTAAAATACCGTTTATGTTGTTACATACCTTATGCAAAACCTTAAAAGCACTCTGCAGACTACAAATAGCAGGCTTTGTGTAGGATATGAGTATGCACAGCTACACTACCAAATGTTAAAGTAATCCAGGAAACTCACAATAGCATATTGTCTTGAGCACATTTGTGTGGTAAAACTTTGCTGAGCAGAATGTAATTGTCTGGGGACCAGCATGACCATGGCCAGGCCAGCTCTGGGGCTCACCCAGCTCTGGCCGTGTGCTTCCCACTATGCCTTTGTAACAGCTTCTGTGATGAACAATTGAGAGAGCTGATCTGGCTGAAAACTAGTCACTTTTTTGGCGGGGAGGTATTTACACTGCATCAGCACCTCTAGCTGGGTTTGGACTGTCTGCCAAAATAAGTGTGCCAGTGTGGGGGGAAGTGAGGGAGGTGCAGCTGGGAGTGCAGAAGACTGCAGGACCGCAGTGCTCTGCATGTGCCTGCAGGCACATCAGATATAACAGAAAGCTACAGCCTAATGAGAAATTAGTTGGCCTATCAAGAATATGTGACACTTTTCATGGAGCAGGAACAAATAACAAATCGATAGATAAATTGTATGTCATCTTATCCAGCTGTTAGGTCTGAATTCATGTGTGTTTTGTTTACGCAACCCACTCTTAGTTATAAAACTCTTACACATTTTAAGTTACTGCCGAGCACAGTAAGTGCTTTCTTATTCTGGAGGCTACTTTGTGAGCTGTTACTTGTTATTGCAATCTCAAACTTTGTCTTCTATGCAACAACCAGAAATGTCCAAGCACATGTTTTGGACATGAAGTTGAGATTGATTTTTGTGAATCCTTAGCAGGCTGCTGAAATAGTTTGAGTGTCACAAGATCAGGAACTAAAAACCAAAGGTGTAATTTCAATTTTGTGGATGTAAAGTTAGTCAAATTATACCACTGAGCAAAACCTATGGAAAAAGGTAGAAAGTGTCAGAACTGAGAACTGGTAAATGTACATCAGGAGTCCTGTGAGATGTAAAAATAATACAGTAAAATAAAATGAGCACAGATGTCACACTTACTTCTAATATTGTTATGAGAGGTCTTTGTCCTACTGGT
>VZTR01006528.1:74437-107984 GCA_013400775.1 Chaetops frenatus | reverse complement strand
AAAAAAAAAAAAAAGTAAGTTGGGTCACAATGGGATAGTTATGAAGAATGTGATAAGCAAAGATGACAAAGTGCTGGGGGTAAAATTTTGACCTTATTGAAGTCAGTGAAAAAGCTCTCATTTACTTCTGCAGACTAAGGATTTCTCTCCAGCTGTTTAACCATTACAGTGTTTTGGAGTCACCATCACATCATTGTAATCATTTCCAAAATAAATCTTTTCCAAGCTATACTAACTTTGGATGATATGATCTGTAGAATTTGAGGGATTTTATTTTAATTAAAGTGTAAACTGTATAAGAAAAAATGCAGCAAGTGATGTGTATTTTTACAATTTTTTGAGTCCTGTAAGAACAGACAAAGTTAACATGCAGCGAAGGAAAGAGAAGATTCATGTGTTATCCTGTATTACATCCTTGTGAGAGAAAAAAACCAAACTTATTTCCCTCCTCTCTTACATGATGATAATTGTCCATCCATTCCCTTTTCACTGATCCTGGTATCATATGTCCTGATCTCCAGATAGTCCTAACTGGGAGCCCCATCTACAGGTCTATAAGACCCCAATAGTGTATGGTCCCAGATTTCCCTATTCTGGAATGTAATAGAGAGGAGTTTTTCTACATCCTGGCCTTCCTTGCATGTGGAGTCATGCCCCACTTGAGTACATGTACAGGCCTTCTTCTCACTGAAATCAAGACATTAGAAAATATGGCTGGCTTGTAATCAAATGTTGGCCAATGTCAGCTCAACAGAGGGTCATCAAATGGCTCAGAGATGCTTTATTCAACCAAAGCACAGTCTTACTCAAATGAGTCAACTCATTTTGTTGCACAGAAAATAAACTGTTTATATAAACTGTCATGCTGGTAAATTGTAATATTGGAAATTTTTATTCTTAAACCATTCTCCTAGGGAAATCAGTGTAATTTTGATTTCTGTATCCTCTCACTTTCAAAAACTTTTATTATAATTGGGCAGTTCCGAGCAAATTTAACAAAGGAGTAGAGATCTGAAAGAGATCATGTTTCAATGAATTTTTGAGAAAAATTTAGAGATGGGTAAAGATAGAGACTCTATTGATGTCTTCCCTAAGGGACAGCTGGGAATTGACCAGCTGTCCTCTTTGCTAGCCAGACACAACAGCTGTAGCTCTTAACCAGATGTGAATGTGCTTTCATTTGCTCAATTAGCAGAAGACACAAAAAGAAACTCAGTATATCATTTGAGGGCTTATGAGATCTCATATGAAAAGAGACTGAACTATTGTAACGCATGCCAGAGACATGACATGGAAAGGAAAGGATTTTGGATTTGGTGGAGCCAAGCAAGCTAGAAGAGAATACAGTAAGTTTCCTTTCAAATGAACTAACAGGGGGTATTTCAGTAGTGGAGTAAAAATCTTTACAGAGACAGGATAGAGATCCTCAAGGAAAAAATTCATTGGTCATTATGGGAAAACTGCTTTGAATGATGGTAGTTGCCAGAGCTTGCTTGTTTAGATACTGTACAAGGCAAACAAAAGAGACACATTTCCTTCAACCAGACTGTATGTGTCAAACGGTCTGAAAGAGAATATTAGCAAAATGTTTACAATTTTTTCCTACATCTGTTTACTGGCAAATGCTATTGATAGATTTACAAGTGATTATCTCAGGTGATAATTTGTCTCAATTACATGATTGAGCACTGACCACGTAGCCTTTATTGCAGGAAAGGGAGAGACATGGTTCAGTGTCTGTGCATCTTCATTCCACGGAATTTTTTAATCAATGATTCATTTTAGTGTGATCAGTTATCTCAGTTATTACCTGATAATGCACTTTATCAGTGGGATTCTAATGAAAGGTCTGTTGCTGATGCCTTAAAGTGACTCTAAAAGGTTACAAACTAATGTGAAGATGACAGGGTACAAATGAAGACACAAGAAATGTGAGGACAATGTTTACAACTAGTTGTAGTGAGACAAAATTAATCTTTAATGATCGATTTCAAATGAGTGCTAAATGGCTGATTGTTAAATAGTACTGAAACATTCAAGTAACTTTGTTTGTAGACTAATAAAATGCAGTTTTTAGAAAATCATATTGATTTTATGATGAAAAAACCACTTAGTGTGTTGGATAATTTATATGAAAGTAAAATCATGTCTTAATAGGAAATCTATTAGATGCTAGTAGTAACAAATCCAGCTCTTTTTGATTACCACTGTTACTATTTATGCTAGCTAAAACCTTATTTCAGAAATATATTGTATACATGTTTTTTTTTTTTAATTTCCATATCTACAGGAGGAACTATGCCTGCTGAAACTGTTAACTTACATAGATATTTAACAATGTCTCTATTTCACCAACCAATAGTTTTCAGACTTCATAAAAAGTGAGCCTCTGTTCCTTTACAAAAAAAACTTAGTGGAAACATATGCAAAACAAAATATAGCAGCCATCTCCTTTGTACCGCAGAGCATATTAAGGCATTTTCACATTGTTCACAAGATTTTCAGAAGATACATATTTTTTTCTAGTACAGATTATTTAACTCTTAAGGATATGAGGCTTTTCTATGAATTTTTCAACTCAGACCGTCAACATTTTATGCACATCTAAATCTTTTAATTACCAGATGTCATTTTATTCAACATAATGGTAAATTTATATCAGGTAGTTTAAAATCTAATGCAAAGGTGAGGGTTGTTTCAATACGTATAACAAAATCTAGCTTCAAGGAGAATGATGATATTATATTCAAGGCAGAGCATAGTCTGGAAAAAATTTTTCAACAATACATTTAGTCTTAAAACAATTTTAAACAGAAGATCATGAAAAGGCAGAGAATGTACAAATATGCAGAGAAATGAATACAAACATAAATTAAAATATTCAGTGTATTATACTGATTCTTGTCGAAATTTATTTCAATGAATAAATTAAAGGGAATGCTTAAGTAATCTTCATGCCTCTCTTATGTGCATACAAGAATGTAAACAAATCTAAAACATGTAGGAGGCACTTTGAAATAAACTGAAGCACAGTGGGAAATGTTTAAAGGATGTTAAAAGCAGATGAGAATAAAACAGAAGAGGGTAGTGTAACTTTCTAGGAAAAAAAATTACAGGAAAACAAATAAACAAACAAACATCAAGTCTCAAAATATGACAACTAAGGGTATGATCCTTCAGAGATTATGATACTACATTTTAAAGATCAGGCCTTCAGAAGTGGAGTTCTTCATAGCAAATATAGTGTGACCCCCCCCCTCCCCCCTAATATACTGAGAGTGGAGCAACCCTTTTGCCAGGTTGAAAGTCTGGTGGGAGGATAAGATTCTCTACTAGATGCTGTGCCTGCTGACTCAGATAAAAGGGCCAGAGTTGTCTAAAAGGATATGAATACCCCAGGTTCAAACTGACTTTCAGCACTTGTAAATATCTTCCACAACTCTCTTCTCAAATGCAGGTGTTAGAATTTTGTCCAGAACGGCCTGGATCCTTCAGAGAGGAAAGCAAGATACTAGAAAGTTATTCTCCTCAGTAGTGTGCTTTTCTCTTGGGGTTACAGTAACAAAAGGAGTCTTAACGGCCATGTTCATGTTGGTAAATCAATGGCAGCTTACTCCCTGTCTCTGTTAGGAGTACTCCACACAGATGCCTCTAAGACAAGTCAGTGTTAAAGGGGCTAGTCTTGAGGACAAAGCATAGAAACAGTCAGTGCCATTTTTCTCCTAGACCAGGGATCAGTTTCACTTTCTTATTTAGCAGCGAGAGGCATTTAATGTTAGACTGGATCAATAGTCTTATGCACTGGACTATAAATTGTTGCCTGGAATTACCACAGGCATGCTAACTAAACCATGTGCAGATGTCCCAGATGAAAGCAAAAAAGTTGAACTTACTCTAAAAATCCTATAGAGAAGCCTGCCTAGAACTTGATCACAAGCTTATGGAAGCCAAAGGTAAAACTTTTCAACTGTGTATAGAATATAATGTATCAGGTGCTTTTGTAGATGGAGAAATAGAAATTCCCTGTTATCTAAAGAACGGGATCATTATGCAGTAACATAAGTATAAGCAGCAGCTGCAGGCTCTTTAAAAGTAAACACAGAAAGCAACACACTTCAGGACTAACACAGAGTGCAAACTGGAAAGGAAGCTCAAGCAAAGCCTTGGTGCCACATCTGTGTGACTGAAACCTCAGGGCAGCTGGGAAATCAAGATATTTGCTCAAAACGGCTCCTTCCTGGAAGCACCTACTGTCAAGGTGAAGATGACACTCTGGCAAGGTTTTGCCTACTGTTGCCAAACCTATCAGTAATTGATGAGTAGTCCCAGAGTTTATCACTAAAAAGAGCCTTGTTACACAAGAACAGTGACCATACTATATTGGTGCCATACCGTAATGGATACTACTGAATTACAGACAGTTAAGAGTACAGGGAAAAATAGATGGTCAAACTAATAAATAACCCCCTGGAATAAGTATTTCTTTTTAATTTAAAGTCTGAAGTTCAAAATAAATAAATAAATGACCGGCATTCTTTAGAGAAAACATAGTGAGTTCAATACATACTACTTCATATATAAAAAGCCAGCTTTTCTGTGACTATAGAAATAGTTTATAAGAAAAATATTTTTATACAGAGATATTTATATTTTATTATAAAGACCATTAAAACGTTAGCAACATAGGGATGAAATCTTGTCTAATTTCTTTAATTCAAAGACTGTATTCCAGTGATGTTCTCAGGATGTCTCCAGATGGGTACTTTGGCATAAATACTGGTTCTGTAGCAAGGGAACAAAATCTCGCTATAAACTCCAATGATTATCATATTGGTAATATAAAGTCATATTATATGAAACTATGATATTCTAATTATGAACTTATTCTAATTTGTGTATAGGATACATCTACTCTTCCATCATGTTATCCTATTAAAAATTAGGCTGTCTGATGTATAACTTAGCTGGTCTGTTGACCTCTGTCTGGCTCATTTCTCATTTGTGACTCTTCTAACATGTCCCAGTTACTTAACCGTAACTAAAGTCAATCTGTTCTTATGTTTTCTATCATTTTTATTATGCTTTGCTAAGCTGCTATATGTATTGATGTAAAGTTATTTTTAAGGTTACCTTACACTAGGTAATATGCTGAGACCTGCCAGATGAGCTATAGCTATATGATAGATCTTTAGGGCATTGAGGTTTGTGGTCCATCTAAGGATAGTAGCTGAACACAAGAATCAAGAGAGAAAGAGTATCCCTTCCTGTTGTGAAATGTCACCATTCCTGATTGGCACATGGAAAGGGGGTTTCCTTGAACCTTTTATGTTTGTTCAATCTGTCAACAGCCCAGGAAAGCTGACACCCTATGCTCGACCAGTCTGTCACTGTCCCATTATTGGGACTCCACTGATCAGCCTGCTGTATTGGAGTGCAGTTCAACTAACTTGTTCTGGGACACATGCCAACAGCATATCAAGTCAAAACCTTTAAAGAGGGACCCCCTCCTGGATCTCACCAGTTTTATTTGAGTATGTCATCTGCTGCTGCTGACTGCTGTCACCCTTGAAACACTCAGGCTAATCAGCTAAGGGAGTAGCATGCTTTATTAGTAAACACACTGATAATAGAAAATTGTGACAGGTTAAGGTTCAAAGACTGCTGATCATTAAATCTGACTACAGAAATATACTTGAAATAATACACAGGCAAGCTCTAATAACCAATGAAAGCTAGCTCCAGACAAGCATTCAGCACACATAGAGTATGGTTTTTAGTTACTAGGCATCAGTAAGGGGAAGAACATAAGTTCAGTCTATTAACCAATCCCAGAAGTTACAAGTCTTCCCCAAATTTTCCCCATTCCTAACTCACTTTTTTTACTATTTTCCTTTTACATTTAAGTGAAGCTTGAGTGACTTTTAGACATACTTTTATTACAGATTGGTGTAAAATTCTCCTGCTCCTCTCTTAAAGATATACTTGATAAAATATATAGCTCTTGCTCAATGAGGGGTGGTCCTACTTTGGAGGCTGGTAACTCTGGGTTGGAGGAGTGTGTTAGTATAATAATCAGATTACAGTGAACCAAATTCATCAACAGTTGCTGGCTTGGCAGCAAGACATTTTCTCCTATCTCCCTTGGCTAGCATCTGTTTTGAGGTTTATCAGATACAGGGAACCATAGAGTTCCCATCCCTGCAAAGATTTCAACATAGCCTGGCCACAGTATGTCCACTCTGCCCTACCCTCCATTTAGCCCCATTAAACATGTACTTAAGATTGCAGGCTGTGTGTGGAGAATCATTATGAAATAGATTCTGTGCATGCAAACCTTGTTCCATCCAGGAAGCAGCAACTGCATTTCACCCTGTATTTTCTGTACTGTGTTATAATCTCTGTTATAATGTGAATATAACTTCCCAATTTCCTCTAATTTTACTGCCAGTCATCTTCCCACACTGTTTCAGTCTTGCAGCAAAAAGATGTACCAGTGATGCTGAAAGATACCTCATTCCCTAGCATTTGGCTGAAGACCTCTGATAAATGCATGTTGGGATCACAAGCAACCATGGGGAAGAAAATATGCAAATGGAATCTTGAGGGAATAAGAATTGTTCCAAAGTTGGCAGGACAAATATTTCTCTTGTAATCAAGGAGCTACAAGGCCATTGTTCAGAGTTAGGATCCTTAAACCAAATCTCTTTACAAGTAAAGAGGCAGCACATATTTTTTACAAAAAGCACTCCAGCACATTGGCAAGCAAAGGAAGTCATCCTCTTCAAAATTTTGGCAAGAGTAGTTTCCTTCAGCTATTAGTTTGTTAGCCAAGAGGGGAGACAAATACTGAGATTCCTCTTCTAACGACTAACAGTCCAAGGGAAATTTCATCACCTCCCTTTTCCTCCCCACAGTCACTCCTTCTCCCCTGGATGCAGCTGTGTGATCAAAGAAAGCCTCACAAAAAGCGACCTTATCCTCCACAGACACTGCTGGGTGCAAGGCCCTTGGTCACACTGGCTCACAAAACACAACAGGCAGTAAAGTGACTGCCAGTCCCCAACTCAGAACATAAATCTTGTTTAAACACTATGGGAAAATCATGGCTCTGGGCAGCTCAGAAGCTAAATGCTGGGGTGCTGGCTGAAATCACCGTATCTCCTCCCACATGAAAGGACAAGAACACCCTGCACTATACTCCCACTCAACACTAGCTCCAGAAAAGATGCCAGAAGAAAACCAATTATCAGAGACACACGCTGGTTAAAGGCAGTGAACTGCAAGGCATAAGACTGCAGATGAGGCTGTGAGGGAAATGTAATCATCAGTTATGTATTTATAAAACCCGGCTCAGTGATTTTGCTCAATATATGCCTGATCACTGAGTAGCATAGCAAAAAAAAACCTGTCACAACCAAAGGGTGCAGTGCTGCAGTACAATGTATGTGAAACCATTGCCTGCAACAGCATTGCCTAATGTTAACAATAAGAGTCTTGGCTGTAAGGTTGTAAATCAAATGCTACTGAAGCCTTGTAATATATCAAGCTCAAGCAGCATAACAAAATAACAAAAAAAGAAAAAGAAAGAAAAAAAAAGAGAAAAAAACAAACAGCATTTTTTCAGCTTAGAGAAAGGCATTCTTTGTTATCAAACAATGTCATGGTTTAGCTATTTGGTGTGTGGATTAATGGAGAAAGGGGCAAATGTATACCACATCCAGTAGGTGAGAACACTATCAGTTATCAGTCTTCATCACAGAAGAGTTTCAGCACACTCCCAGAACTGTAGTGATAATGTGGTAGATGTAGAGTCTTTAGCAGCTAAGTGTCAGCATTCACCACGCATATGTCATGACAATTACTTAGAGTTCAGGGCAGAAGAGTCAAACAGCAAATATCAAGCACAACTCTAAGAGTTACACAGTAATTCAGGGTTAAAGTGCAAACAATGGACTAATGAATTTTTATTCCTTTCCATCACTTCTTCCATAATCTCCAATCGCCAGAAGCGTGATCACTCTCAAATAGTAGGGGGAAAACTATAGTCCTGTAAACCACTCCCCTATCTGCTTCTTTTCCTAAGTCTACATCCAGTCCTGCTCTCTCAGTTTATGGATGAGTTTCCTATACATGCTTCACATACTCCCTTTGGGGAAACAACCAAGAAACATATCACCACCACTCTCCCCAATACTTAGAATATTTTGTCATGAATCAATGAGAGAGGAAGTTTTCATCATTATAAAGCTGAATATGGAAGTATTCTCTCACTAAGCGCAAAATGTATCAACAGGGCATAACAAAAGCATCTGGATCCAGCCAGCATAATGGGTAGCACCAATAAAATTGAACACCTCAAGCAATCACTTAGCAGCAAAGTGGATATCCTTCAAGATTCCCACATGTAAACTGGGATTTCAGGTTTTTTAAAAATTCCTGAGAGAGGATTTTGATGCTACTTTTTTCCAAAGTGTAGCTAAAATATCACAAGTGTGTTACCACATGCTTTAACCATATCTTCTGGCAGCTGTGTGGCCAAATTTTTAAAGACATGGAAAATAACGTCTTTCTCCAAATTACGTGCAGTGGGAAGTAATATCAGGGCAGTATGTGAAATATGAAGCACATAAATGAAGCCATCCGCCTTGGTGTTCAGTGTCAAATCCCTGAAGGTATGCTATGTGTCTCACAGCAAAAATAAAATATGTCTGGTGTCCCCAAGAGGTTGTAATCCAAATTATAAATGAGTTACTGGACTAAAAGAATAAAAAAGTAAAAGTAAAGTATACGAGATCTGTATCTCTGTGACAATTGTTAGATATGTGTATAAATACTTGTGTAAAAAAGATATTTCACTTATTAGCCTCCTCTCCACCTCCCTCACTTGTTTTTTTTTGTTTACTTATCTCCTGTAAACTTTGCCATTCTGCAGAAATGAGTTTTCAGAATTTATTTATATATGCCATTTATGTTTTATCTGTTGATATATAAATATATAGAAGCTTCGTGCATATGCCTTTTATGAGCTTACACATAATACAAGGCTAAAACAGAGAATGACCTTAGTTTACAGCCAATTACTAGATATGAAAATATATAGAAAAAGTAGGAGCATGCAAGTATTTCAGTATCTGATTTATTTGGAGATATGAATATTAATAGGTATGAATATTTAGTCTTCAAAATATGAATAGACAGATCTGGGGAAGAAAACTGCTATAGGTAAAGATAAGTAGAATAAACCTTTAGATTACACAGGAAAGAGTGATGGAACTGGAGAGGAAAAAAAATGGGGCTTGGAAAAAATGGGAAATGTTTGGAGACTAAACTGATGTATTCACTAGAATTACATAACGATCGGTGCCTAAAGTGTGTCTCTATCGATATTTTCAATTCAGACACTTTATTTGTTGCAATAAAGAAAGCATCTTTCCCTTATTTATTCTGGAAATTTTCCAAGTCCTAGAACTGAAATTAAAGGCCCTTCATCAACATTATATGGTGTTTTGCTATAATTAAAACTGTAAAGAATAATTATATGACTGCTTTGGATATAGACAAAAAATAGAGTAAGATGTTAATAGATGATATGAAGAAATAGACTATATGCCTAGTCATTACCAGTCAGGGGTAAAAAATCTTAATATCAACTGTTCATTTAGAAAGGCTATTGAAAACATTTTTTATACCATTGTGAGAAAAGGACTCAAGAAATAAAAGGAGCAAAAGTGTCTTCATTTGCCTGTTGAAGACAAGCTGCAGTGTAAAAATACCCCTTGTTACCAGCTGCATGGAAATTCTGTGTTATCCTGGATTCAGTCTTCCTTGATTATACTAGTTAGGTGCTGAAAACTCATTGGATTTCAATAACAACTGAAAAAATCAAATCACATCACCTGCTCCTTCAGCTCTAGCAATTTCTGTGTGCTCTCAACTGAACTTATAACTTCAGTTTAATCACGTTTTCTATTTGGAGTGATCAGAAAACAGGTACATATTTGAAACTGTGGGTCACTTCAATGTAAGGATTGTAGATTTCACACATCCTTTCAGTCTGAAGGGGGGAAAAAATAAGTAAGTGAATAGAAGGTCAATTGAGAAGTCCTGTATTTTATGTTGGATAAACCAAGTTGGCTTCTTAATTAGAAAGGAACAGAAAGAAAACCTTTCTAAATTCTGAAGTAGGAACCTGCCTATGTTGTTAAGATTTTAATTGCCGATGACTGGTTCTTTCTACTGATCCCGTTACCTGATTAATGGCTATTATTATTATTTGTTACTTGCAAAGTGCCTGAGGTGCTGAAGGTACTTCAAAGAGAAAATAAATGATGTGGTCCCTTCCCCAAGGAGCCTAGAATCTCTCAATATGAAAGATGACACAATAAGTGAGAGCAATAAAGAGCAGGGCCAATAGAATGAGAATAATTACATGGTTACTTAGGTTCATTTTATGCACAACTTGATGGTACCACTGTTTGCTTGATTTGTTTCTGCTTTTTTGAGTGGACAGGAGTATATGAGTATAAGAACATAAGGGAAATAAAACAGATTAGAGAAGCAAGGTCTTTCAACAGTGCGTGTGTGCATGAACATGCATGTTTGAGTGTGTAGAGGGTGAGTGGTACAGTAAAACAAATGTAGATTAGACTGTAGCAGCTACAAAGAGAGAGAAAACAGGTGAGAGATTGTGAGAATGAAGACTGAAATAAAGGAAGGTGAAGAAATAACAAAATGGAGATCATTGTCTTCTCAAAGTATCTTCAATGAGTTCTCATATTGCATGGCCAAATGAGCAACAGAAAGTCAGCATGAAGTCTTGCCTCTGATCTGGAAAAGAGGCTTTTGGACAAGATCAAAGGTAGGCATAACATCCATTAGGGGTTTTAAGGCTGGTTAAGATGCAAGTAACAATTCCTCTAAAGAGCAACAGTGAAGGAGCACCAGAATTCATAACTTTCTGCTTATAGTCCTTTCCTTTTTCTGTGAAACTTCAGCATGTTGTTAGTTACTATAGGACAGGTAGCTTATTCAGCTGGACACTGTATCTACTACATTACACTTACTGATTTTGAAATTAACTTCTTTCTTGGATACTTCAGTCAATTCTGTCTTCTTGCCTCTTGTAGCAGTAAATTTCATATAGTATACCTATGTTGCTAAGAAAATTTTGGTTTTAAACATTGTTGATGTAGTAAGCAGTGAGTCCATCACAGTGCTTCTTTCAGGCTCAGCTCTGGTGCTCCAGCTAGGTATCACAGAATCATAAAGTTTGGAAAAGAGCCCTAGTATCACTGAGTACAAGCATTAACCAGCAACAGAATGTTCACCATGAAATCATATCCCCAAATGCCACATCCACACACCTTTTAAATACTCTCATCTAATCCTGTTTGAAATGCCTCAGCTTATTGCACATAGCTGCTGCTCTACATCTTCTGTCAGATGTCCTAGAGTTTCTTAAATTGCACCACTCTTATGTGTGGGTTAGGAGTGGCACTTTGGCCTTAAAAGCCCTCTAAGATCCATTCACTGTGCTGATTAAATCTCTATAGATCTCCATGGCAACTTACACAACTAGCTTATGTACAGAAATTTACATTTAAACACATAAGTATAGGTGTCCTGAACTTGAATGCCATCTTGCAAGGTTCCTTTACTGCCTAAATTTAGGCCTTCAAAGTATGGCACAAGATCCCACTTTACATAGCTTGCTTTTAAAAGGCACATTTCAGTAAATTTTGACCTGCTATACCAATTCTCAGTATTACTAATTATTGTGTGTAATTTATGTTTGTAATGAAATTACAGTATGAAATAAAAAGCTATTAAAACATAACTTAAAAATCCTACTTATGAGCAAGTATGTTCAATATTCACTAATTAGTATTTTAACTTCAAGTAAAAAAAATTAAACAATTCATGTGAAAATAATTTTTCATTATAAAATATAGTAATCATGTTTTTTAACTAGGGATGGGACCAAATCATAAAGCCTCACTTCCACTTTTGATTTACAATGTGCATGCTCCCAAAATTTTATATCAATTTAGGTTTTATCTAATTTGTAGCCAATCTTGTACCATTTTCTCTACTTAAGGCAGTTCTTTTTGAGGCACTACTGTTTGCAAAAGTATTTTTACAAATTGCCTCTGCAGGCACTGATTTCCACTTGCTTAAATATTTCACAAAACAATAGCTTCCCTTATACAATACCAGAGACTTTAACAGGATTTAATTTCTTGTACTACCAAGTCAAGTGGTGTTGTAGCTACCATCTGCCACGACCCACTCCCAGAGCAACGGTGCCTTGAGACTCCAGTCAGCATTGTTAGTTGAGATGGACAATACTTCTGGGGTATTTTTGGTAATCCTCCTCCACAGCACAAGACTGCTTCTCAAGTCTCTCACCCCACACTGGAACTCACTGACTTTTATGTCAATGCTCCTCCTCCTGTAGGCTGCATGCTAGAGAAACTCAGCTGAAAACAGTTCTGAGTGAACAATAGACTCTCTGGAACACAAGTGTTGGTTCCCATAGAGTGTTTATACTGTAATCCATTTCATAAACTGAAAAAGTTTCACATATAAATTTTTCCTGACCTAACTATCCTTCTGATCATGGATATCCTGTTCAGAGTATTTCAGATCAAATCTCATCTGTATATTTAATAAACTCATTATTGTTCTCTTTCTACGGCCTTATTCAATACATCCTAAGTTCTTGCTTGCCATTTTTGTAGTCACGTCTGATGGCACGTTGTAATTAACTAAGACAGTATTCTCTTCACTGCAACAAGATTGCTTTTTTATATTTTTTTTTTAAAGCTTAGCACGCAATTCATCTCATCCCAAGGCAGATGCCTAAAAGTGGTTGAAGTCACTTCCCAAAAGTGCCTATTTCTCATTGTTGATTGCAAAAGGAGTTTGGGATGATCAGTTCTGGTAAAAATGTCTAAACTGTGCCATCCAAGAGTTGAACAAAATTTCACTCTGTACTAAGAGATGGGTAGCTTGAGTCTTTTCTCCTCTTCTTCTTTTTCAATTGAAAAATCTCATAATTTGTAAGTGAAATCCAATTTTCAGATAATTTTGAGGTCATATTCTTAAATTGAATCTGATTTACTCCTCAAGATTAATCACATTTTTCTGGTGGATTTAATTAGTCCTCTGTTTTCACAATGGTTTCTCAACTTAGAGTTGTCAAGTGATGTAATTCAATAAAAGGTAAAAATAAAAATAATAACCCCCCCACATATAAAAGCATTAAATAATAGCTGTCTGTCATCCTCTTGTCAACTCTTCCAGAGTTAGCCTCATTCAATTCTGATAGTTTCCTCTCTGTCATTATACATGGAGAAAAACATCTCAAACAGTACTTTAAATAATCAATTATCCTAGTACAAATCTTCATTTTCTTCACGTAGGCTGATAATTTCCATCTGGTACTGTTTCTATTGAAGTCCAGATACATGAATCCTAATACAATTCTCTTGTCTAGAAAATAGTTTATCAAAAAGAATGAGCTATCTTATTCTATTTCTTTAACACTTTTCAACAAACATTAGAGAATCCATTCTGCATTTAATCCCATTTTTTTGTTTCTTTTTTTATTTCAAAGACTATAGAAACATAAAATTGGTAAGAACCTTAGCAGGCTAAAGTGAAACTAGGCAATGTAATGAGAGTTTTATAATCAGAGATACATAATTTTTCTTTAATTTTCCAAATAGGTAAGGTTAAGCTCCCTTTGGAGCTTAACATTGCTCTTACCTGGTATTTTCAGCTAGAAATACAGCATCATTACTTTTTGATATTAAAGAACAAAGGAAATCATGTTTCAATCTTTCATACTTTTCTTCTTGGTGCTATTATTCTATCAGCTTTGATATTTTACTACCTTTGTATTATTTCTGATCATGCATGGGTTTATGGATTCGTCTCTGCCGTCACTACCTGGTTTATCTTCTACTTTCATGACCTGCTGAAAACTTAAACAATACCTTTATCTCTAATCCTTTCTAACTTTGCAGATGCTTTCTTTATAGCCTTCTATAATTTCATGATATCTAGATTTCAGAACATACATATTCTTATATGAGCATTATGCTCAGCTCTTCCAGTTGCCCATTTGTTTCAAAATCAATTGAAATATTTCCGCTTTTCAATTATGTACATGAAATTCCTAACAGATTCAAATTTATTGTCATATCCTCCCTCACTTATTCTTCAAGATTCATTCACCTCTCTAATAGTACTTATTAATTCTAGCTTTATTTTATTCAATAAAATAACTTAGTCTTGAACTAAATCTATTACATAACAAAATGCTGTTCTGACTTTGATAGGCAAAGGGTAGCTACAAATTTTTCCCCCACCCAGGATTTTACTGACAAGGTACAGTTTGAAGTCCAGGTTCAGATCAGAGGAATCCACACCTCATTCCTTCTTACTGCCACTATCATTGCTGACAGGGACTCCTTTGATGTGTCAGTTGTTAACTCTTATACTTTCAGACTATTACTTTCAGTAAGATTTCAAATTATTTCCTGTAATCTCTATATTCCCTATACACCAGTAAGGATTTCCTGGTTTTTGTTTCCATTAGATTATAAATTATAAAAATAAATTATTTAGACACCACAAACCCAGTCTTACATGCACTAGGGTTTCTAGAGCAGAAAATATTTTTAATACCTTTACCTATATCCCATTTGGCTGACTGCTGTATTAACAAAATTTCATTGGGTGTCTTTCATCTACCCTACCTTAGGAATGCACAACATGTCTAAATACCACTGCAGATGAGGCACATGCTTTTAGTCACAGGTCAGTAGTCCAGTACCAGATACCTGATTCTCTTATCTAGCTTCACTGTAGATTGCATGAACCTTTTCCTGGGGAATACACTCTTTGACTAGTATCCCTCTTGAGAAAACAGCTCATAACAACCATTCCTGGAAGAGGCTGCAATATGTCCTTCAAGCACAACCCAGGTAAAGATAATGTCTGTATCAGCCCTCAACTACTCATAGTTTTGGATGGGCTATTGGTATCTGGATTGTGAGGGGGATGATCACATGCAGAGTTTGACAGAGATTTTACCTCTGACTGAGGAAAACAGACATCAGGGAAGAATTCAGTGCAAAGGCCAGAAGAGGGACAGAATTACATATCCTATGCACAGAACCTAGCATCTCATCTCCAAATTTGATCTGCAAAGTAAAGCAAACACTCCAGATGGCCAACACTGTCATGGGATATGTCCACAACTGTGAGAAACATGCAGTGGTATATTTAAGAAATTCTGAAGGACGTGCTTATATGACCTACAGTATCCTGTGATATTCAAGTCCATAGAATAATGTATGTGAATACCAACTTCTGGTGACCTGGTATGTGGGCAAGATAAGAAACTAACTACAGTATTTGCCAAGAATGTTGATGAATCTCATGGAAATCCTCAAGGTTAAGAACTATCTGATAGTAATGAATAAATACCCCCATCCTACTGGCCCATGATCCAAATTGGGCAATCACCTACATCTCCAGAGATATACTAAGGAGAGACACAGGGTAGAGGATATCACAAAGTTGGTACATTGCCTACTCTGGGACTCTCATGTCAGACCTCATTAACTAAAGCTTTGGAAGTTAGACACAAATATGAATTGCATCTATGTGGCATCTTGTCTACATCCTCTTGAACCTATTCCTGCAGTTTCTAATAAGATTCAATTGTAAGCCCCGAGGGAGTATCAGCAGAACTCTGGTAAATGCGGAGGCAAGCAAGAGGAATTGAAGAGAATAACTTAGCTTCCAAAAAGACTTGGATGGTCACCTCAGGACAGATTTGTATTAATTAATTTTCTGCACTAGGTGAAAATAATCTCAAATCCACTGAAGTAAATAGAGCAAAATTTTGAAAAGTTTGAACTCTTCTCACCTCAGACGTTTAGTATTTTGTAATTGTATGTAGTGTAACTTCAAATCTTGGTCTTTATCTATCATAATTCCATTTAGATGCATAAAAATATTCAAAAAATACAAGAAACCTGATAAATAGGAGGAAATATGCAATTAGTCTGGCCAATACTTTTTTTTTGTTTTTGAAATGTAGAGAAGTGTTCTGATATGTTTAGTTCTTGGCCAAGACTTGGAGTAGTTTGTAGTAGTAGATGTCTCATCTCATTGCCATTCTCCAATTCTGTCATTCGTACATTATTTCAATAAATTCCAAACATATATGTTGTTAGTGGTTTAGAGTTCCAACTATTACCATCAATTAAAAGTTAGTTGCCTCAAATCAAAAGACAATTTATGAGATTTTGTTGCTGCAAAATTTATCAACTTCTCTCTATCCCACTGAGGCTGGTTTTGTACAATCAGTGACTTCAACATGATCAGTTAAAAAATCCCAACAACACTCTGTGGCATTTAAGTTAATTTCTCTATTAGGCAAATATCTTTTTTCCAGTCCCTAATGATGGTTTGACATTCAGTTATGATGTGACTACCTGTACCAGGAGAATTATTAATGAACGTTTCATAAGAGTTGCTTGATAAAATTTTGTTGGTGTTTAATTAGTCCGAAGTTAAATGATAAAATAAAGTTTGGAAGTTGATGACTCCTTCTGAATTTGTAAATTTTCTACATAATCTATAGTGCTAATTAAAATGTTTTTCCTGTATGTATGTTTTTACGTCTGACTGTGGAGGCCGGTGAACCCACTAAGCCAGGGTCCATTGTGGTCTCTTGGAGGGACAGAGCCTAAGTTGAAGACCAGCCGCTTAGTTAGGGTGACAGAAAAGCCTTCTCCCAGGATGCCTTGTGATGCTGTGCAAATGTAACCCAGTTCTTCCTCCCTGGTTGGCCCGTTGGCCTCCCTGCCCCTTTTCTCCCCTACGTGGTCAGGTTCCAGATTGTTCTCCTTTCCTCAGTTCCCTGTTGATCCCTGTCCCCATAGCCACTCCTTCCCTATCCTCCCATTGGCCCACACACCCTGGCCCCTCCTGTGTACCACCCCTGAGCCCTTAGACCATTGGACCCTGATGCTCTCCCCACCCCTTGCCTCCCTGGTATATAGCCCTGGATCCTCCTATTGTTCTTCGTCTTCACCCCTGCCCCTTCCAGTGTGTGGATGGGCGTTGACCTCTGCCACTGATGAATGCTGCTGGGAACCCACAGGCAGGACCTCTCCTGCCTCCGTAGCCTCATTCCCACCGGCTGCATGTGCCAGTGTAGGGAGCCCTCTCCACCCGCCTGGAGTGCCTTCCCACCTGGAGATGCTTCTGGGAAGGTTGCTGTGCCGAGCAGCCTGCACCCACGCCGCAACACCCAACAACTTAAGCCTGACAGAATCTACAGTGGTTTTGGAACCTAAACACTTCTTTCCTCCTAGAAAATCTTCCTTGTTGCACAGCTCATGCTATGCATTGTTTACAAATTAAGAGCAAATAGCACTTTCATCTGGTGTTCAATACTTCTGCAACATAATGGCTGCATTTTAATAGCAGGCTGTGGTTGTCAGTGGCAACAACACATCTTCTGCTTTGAGAAGCAAGTACCATTTAGTGAGAGCAGACATACGGATCCCACTTTGCTGGACTCCACCATAAATTTTCCTATGGCAGGAGCTGAATAAACAATACCTCTTCTGCTGGATGCCATAAGCAGACAATAGTCAAATAGATCACATGTAAAACCAAAATGTCAGGGGCTTTCCTCCTTGGAACCAAGCAGAAGGCTAAGGAGGGGTCATCAGGACAGTTTGTCTCAGAGTTAGCTACCACAGCATTGAGACAGGCACCAGATATCCTTGAAGTAGAAAGAGAATAAAGAGGGTCATTCAGTTAATACTCACAAACAGGAAAACAAATGAAAAAACCCTTGTCAAATCACCATTTTTTTTTCTGAAGCCCATATAATTTGAATCATTTCTCCTTTGCTAGGAAACCATAGCAACTTTAAGCTCTGGTTTTGTTCTGCAGTGCTAATGCACAATTGGATTTAAAATGTTGGGATTGAATGTTGTTTAATGAAGTAATAGGAAAACATTTCAGTCTGGAGTCTATTGTTTTGAAAGTTCAGCTCCATTTTGTCATACATTGATATAATTTATTTATTTATTTGGTTTAAGCTATGTTTGCAAGGAAATTAACTGCACTTGGGATTCACCCATAAAAGTTGAAGGAGCTGACTGACATCATTGCAGGGCCACTCTCAATTAGTTTTGAAAGGCCATAGTGATCAGACAAGATTCCTAAGAACAAGGAGAAAACAAATATCACTCCTATTTTCATGAATGGAAAGAAGGAAAATCTGGGGAAATACAAGCCAGTTGGCTTCACCTAAGTCCTTGGGTAGATGATAGAACAAAGAAATCTGGAAAACCTTTCTAAGCAACACAGTTAAAGGTTAAAGGTAGGTATTTATTGAAAGGCCTTCAAAGGGTACACCTTGGGCAGTGCAGGAGTCTCGCAGAGACTACATCCAAGATGGACGATGGTCACAAGTTTTTCAGACAGATAAATGTTTGGTATATTTGCATATCAGGGGTTAATTGTCCAGTTACTGCTTCAGGTAATGAAATTACATTCTCCCAGTTTGTTCCCCCTCAATTCACTTTTTGTTTACATTTTTCAGGGCCTGAGACAATAAGGTATCTTTGAGCTTCAGGCCTAGANGGATGGGATGGGATGGGATGGCGAGGTGGCCTGGCCTTGGAGGAGCTGTGCCTGGGCAGGGCAGTGTGGAGGGCTCAGGCAGGGCCTCTGGGGCTCCCATGGNAAGCAGTACTGATCTGAAAAATACTAAAGCTAAAAATTAAGGCATCAATTGGAATAAACATGGGTTTGCAAAGGGGCAATCATGCCTGAGCAGCATGATAACCTTTTATGATGAAATTACTAGCTTGGTGGATGAATGCAGTGTAACGCAACGCAGTGCAGATGGGCTGTCCTGCCACAGGCTTGTGGAGCTCTGGGATAGGATGGGATGGGCCAGCCAAGGCAGAGGAGGTTCTGGGATGGGATGGGATGGGNCAGAGGGCAGGGTAGGGTAGGAAGAGCTGCCATTTCTGTCCCCTGGGTTCCTGTACGCTACAGCCCTGCAGAGAACAAAGGGGCAGAAATGTGGGGGAACACAAGGGTTGGTGCCATGGTACAGATCACAGAATTGTCTGAGCTGGAAGGGACCTGGAAGGATCCATTCTCTGGCAGCCATTGGAAGGTTCTGGACAGCTCTCTGCAGTTTTGGCAGTTGCCACAGCATTTGTTACTGCAGCCCAAGGCTGCACTTCTCACCTGGCACCTGCACTCTGGCTCTTAACGTAGCTAAACCTCACCCTCTTATTCCATTCCTCCAGCCCACACCAGCCTTATTGGTGAAGCCAGGTGTTGACCCCAAAACAGGACCTGAGTAGGTAGTGTGGATGTATCTGGCCCAGTACTGGCATCTGAAGAAAAGGCCAAGCAGGCAATAATGCAAAGCTTCCAAATCCTGCAGGTACTCGCTTGGAGGAGCACTTCTGATAGTGGGATTAACCACAGCTGAGTCAGACTAGCTGGAAGGACAAGGCTGGGATCTTACTGACTAGAAATCACCTTTGCAGGAATGACTTACATACAGGTCCTGGTTTATAACAAGCTGATGGAGCAAAAACCCAAGACGATTAAAAAAAAAAAAAAAAAAAAGGTTTTTAATTATGGGGCTTGATTTAACAACTGGACTTTTAGATTGGATTTTTTACTTCTGAATTTCCAGGCTGCTTGGTTTTTTTGAGATGTGGAAATGTATCAATATGGAAAATATACTTTCTCAGAAACAACTATAATAGAGTTAGGTGCACCACAGTGAAATACAGAGCTTTATGGTTGGTTATTATTTTGCTTTTCTTTTCATTCTTTTACTGGTTTTATGTTTTGTTTTGTTGTTTTTTGGTTTGCTGCTTTCAGATGATCTGTAAATCAGAAACATTATATTAAATGCTATACTGTGTAGCCTAGACCCAAAAGGCCTTACAATGCCCATGGAAATTGCTCTCAATATGAATTTTTGAACATTTCCGAAAAACAGAAATAGAGATGTGTTATGTTTTTGTATGAAATATGGATACCTCTAAGGGAGGAAGGATAGAAGGTATAGCCATTCAATGTTTATATAACTGCCTGTAATTCTGTCTGAACTTTATAGCCTAGTACAGAGCCATTTGCCTCCTTTCTTTTCCTCAACTAACTTATCCACCCATTAAATTATTGCTGGAATTTGTGAAAATGTGATTTTTAGGTAGAAATTAAGTCACTTGGAATGAAGAACTGTACAACACTGTTGACTTCATGCCTGGTATAACTACCACTAGAGAAGGAAATAAAATAGAAAATATTTCTTATGTTTAAATTTGCTTCTCATATAAGTCTCACAGTAATTTTGCTCCCATAAAAATTCAAAATAAATAAAATCAAAATACTAGATATAGAAGTAATTTACTTTGGAGAACAAAGCCAATCTAATTGAGTGATCCTTGCCATCTAATTTTCCCATCAAAAACCTATTCCATCGTGTAATGGAGGGCACAGTTCACCAGACCCATTGTGGCAACGTTCTCCAGACCAATCTATGAGAATTGAACAGGATGGTGAAAACGTCTGTCCTGGTCTCAGGACAGTAAAGTTAATTTCTTCTCAGATCTGTTACAGTGCTGTGTTTTGGATTTGGAATGAGAATGATGTTGATAACATGCTAATGTTTTTGCTTTTTTGCTGTGTTGTGTTTATATTAAGCCAAGGATAATTTTCCATTGTCTCACGCTTTGCCAGTGAGAAGGGATGCAAAAGAAACTGGGAGGGAGCACAGCTGGGACAGGTGACCCAAACTGACCAAAGGGATACTGCCCATCACAGAACATCCTACCCAACATATAAACCCAGGGGAGTTACCAGAATGGCAGCCTATCTGGGTTTGGGAAAGGGGCTCTGACATCAGTCTGCAGGTGGTGAGCAATTGTGTTCTGCATTACTTGGTTTTCCCTTTTTATTAACCTTTACCATGATTACTGTATTTTATTTTATTTTCAATTATTATTCTCTTTTTATCCCAACATACAAATTTTACTTTGGTTCTCCTCCCCATTCCCCTTGGGTAGGAGGGGGAGGGAGCGAGGGATTGAGGGAGCAGCTGTGTAGTGCTTAATTTTCAGCTGGGTTTAAAGTCATGGTAGTGTCACAGAGGGTTCAGTGGCTTAGTGGCCCAGTAATTTACAGTTTACAGGAAACTGTTTTTAGGTCCAGGTCAAGTTAGGTCTGTTAGCCAGGGGAAAATAAAAAAAAGGATGCTCAGGTGGATAACAGCTGTTCCAGAGGGTTCGACAAGGCTGTACTAAAATAACCTTTATAGGATAGGTATAGAATATACTTACAGATATATTATATTTTGTGTGTATTATCCATGAAAATTTACATTCAAACACCATTTCTTCTCTAGGTTATTATAGAAAATTCAATTTCAGTAAGAATATATAGTTTTTGAAATACACCTTATGTTTTGAAAAATTGACTTTTTTTTTCAGAACTTGAAGATATTCTATACCCAGACTGGTAAATTTTCAGTATTTCTGAAAATAACAAACTTTTGACTTTTGAACATCAAATCTAATTTCAGGTGTTTATTTTGAAATCTGTGAATTTCATAAAATATAGTCCCATTTTACTTTACTTTCATGAAAGACCAGATCAGATGGGTTTTTATCATCTGGCATTCCAACAATATGAAAGAAAATTTTTCTGTTTAAGCATGTCAGAATTAATGGAGATCAACAAGAAATGACTCTGCTCTATTTTAGTTTATAAACACTTTAAAAGAGCAGGATAAAACATCAAATGTTTGAAACAGCAGCAATGTGAAGATCTTGACTGCAGGTGATAATGCTATAAACCTTTGTACACTGTGCAGTAGAGGTGCCAAAGATGATTCTCACATTTATTCAGAGGCATAAGATTTGGCACAGGAATCAAATTTTACAGTTTAATTGAGTAAAAAGAATGTGTGAATTTCTGTAAGAAAGAAAATTAAAATCCCAATAACAAGACGAAAATCTGGAAAATATATTTTCTTTAAATGTAAGTTGAAGATGAAGTTTATGCTACGTCTTTATATGTAGGAAGATACAAAAAAAGTACGGAGTTTCATCTGTACAATCACTTTTGAATATATATTGGATTCATCATGGCAGACATTTAGAAATGTGATTTTTTTGTGAACTTTGAGTACAGATCAGCTGACTATTCAATAAAGATGCTGCATAGCAGTCATACTATTTCTTTAAAAAAAAACCTGGTTACCATACTTTCCACAATTTCCACAGTTTTATTTCCATTAGTTTTGCTTATTTCTATTAATAAAAACAGTTCCTTATGTATAACTGTAACAAAACTACCTATCTATATTATATGCAAGACCATAGACCACATCCTAAAGGCCTGTTTCCTTCTCAACACCATGTCCAGGATCCATGTCCAAGAATTAATACAAAAACTTTTAATCTTTTCATGTCCAAGGCATATTTTGAGATATTTTTTTCTCATAGAGGATCATGGCCCAAAAAATCATTCTTAATCCACATATAGAGAAAAAAAATTATATACAAATACATATATATATATATACACACATATATATAAATTCAAGTATGTATAAATTTTGTAAAATTTCTATTTTTTTAGCCAATTCAGGAAAAGTCTTCTTCACTGTCACTTTGTGGAACAGGAAAAAATATTGGTCATTTATTTAAATAATTGGTATTATAAGCATTCCATTCCACTATCTGATTTTTCCATTTGGTTGTTACAAGACATGTCTGAATTTTCAAAGGTAGTGAAGAGGATATTTAAGTTGCATCACCAGCCGCATCTTGCTGAACTTAATTATTGCCTTTTTCAAGTAAAAATTCTCCATTTCAAAGCACCTTCATAAAAACAGTGGTGTCCTAATATAACCTCAGTCAATAATCAAAGTTTCATTTTAAACTTTTCCAATATTTGTTTTTTCTAACTGTCCTTATCACATGCCTTAATAAAACCAGAACTCAGTGTACTGTGGATGGATGCAGATTATTAGCCTCATCTTTCCCAGGGTTATAGAATATCAAAACACTCAAAACTAAAGGCAATTGAAAAATATCTGTAGGTTTACAAAGGATATACTTCTAGTGGATGGGTAATAATACATTAGATTAATCCATGCTTTTAAATTTTTTTTTATCTGATTAATTGAGCATATGCATTTGTATATCATTTATATATACTGGTCCACTTAAAATAATATTTTCTATCTATCTATCTATCTATCTATCTATCTATCTATCTATCTATCTATCTATCTATCTTTGTAATTCAACCAAACTGTTTGCTGCGATTGGATATTATTCTGATAAGAAAAAAAAAGCCTCAATAACCCCCAAATGAACACTCATTTCACACAGCTCAGCATTTTCAGGATTGATTGTAGAATCACTGAGATTAGCTGGTCGACACTATAACCTCGAAAGGGAGGCACAGTGAATACTAAAAAATATGTAATATCAAGCCAATAGACTTTTTTCTCAGAATGCAAGAGCAACAATATAATGAGTATTTAGAGAGTTTGCCCTTGACTGAATCTTTGCTTGAGTGTTTACTTGGAGTACTGCTGCATTTGGGAAACATAATTTTTTCAATTACTTTCTTGAGGTATCTAACAGTAAGTTAGAAAAGGAAGAAATGGACTATTCAATATAGTCTATAATTAGTCTTTAGTGCTCATCTTTTTGACTGCACTCATTAAACATCATTGAGTTTGTATGTGTCATCTTGAAAAATCAGGTAGCATAAAGCAGGCACTCAAAAAGTGATTGTTATATCATGAATCACTTCATAAAGACAGACCATGAATGCACTTAGGATCATTATTAGAAGAATGCTTTTGACATTAAACTAGTAGCGTTCTGGAACTGCCTTTTAACCAGAGTGTTGACAGCAAGAAGCCTAAAATATCATGTGAGTACAAGTCTTGTGACTTTAAAAAGCTACTACATGCCATAGTACAAGAGGTGGCACATCCTCAGTACTTAGGAACAATTTTGCCACATGATTTAATGGCATATAAATGTCAGGCAGGGTAATGTATCCTATTTTGACTCCCAGTTCAGCTTTGTTACTTATATTACACCCTTCTAAGTATCTGAGAAACTATTAGTCTTTGCAATTGAGTTTATGTGACAACGTTTTAGTAGTGGGGGAACTTCAGAGGTGGCTTCCATGAAAACATGTCAGAAGTTGCCACCATGTCTGATGGACCCAATACAGGCCAGGTCCAAGACAGACCCACTGAGGGCCAAGGCTGACTCCACTGATGATGGAGTAAACACTGCTGTGTAACAGAAAATGTGAGACAGGACTGAGAACACGTGAGAGAAACAACCCTACAGAACAAAGGTCAGTGAAGAAGGAGGGGAAGGAGATACTCCAGGCACAGGAGATGTCCACCTGCAACCCATGGAGGACCCGTTGCCAGAGAAGGTGGATGTGTCCCAAAGAAGTTGTGATCTTAGGGAACACTCAGACCGGAATGGGCTCCTATTTAATGGTTTGACTTATACAGCTAAATAGAAGAGGACCAGCTTGAGTTCAAGAACTGGCTCTCTGGTCATTCAGTGTCTCGCTGTGAGTTTACTATTCACCTCATGCTCTGATGGCTACAGAGTGTTCTGTCTAAAACAAATCCACCAAAGGGAATGTGATATAAGTAATGATGGGAACTGTTCTGTTCTGCTTGGTTTGGAAGCAAGGTGTTGTCCCAGCACCTCTTTAAGCAATTATTCACAGCATTGGTAGGAACTAAGATACTTCTATACTATTTACTATATTCAGCTGCTAAGAGGTAAAGGTTTCTTATCCTGTTGATTAAAAATGAAGTTGTTGATATGATACCACATGATGCAATTTCCGTGTTCCTACTTTGTGCTCAATAAATAAAAAATAAAAGCATTAAATAGTTAGAAAATTACAAAATTGAGACTGTTTCCATTGGCTGGAAATGTTGGAAGCTAGGCAAAATCTTAGGAAAAGAATTCTCAAATAGCAATGCTATTTCTAAGATTTTAACAGATAGTAAAGATATTGAATATTGATTTGATATTGCTGCTTTTACAGAATAATGCATTATGTGAAATAAATCACTTATACAAACTTTTCATAGATGCTTTTTATTCTCTTGGTGAATGCCTGACTTCAAACTGTGGCTCATACTCATGAAAAGGTCTGTGGAGAAAAAATAATAAAAGACATGTACAGAACAACATTCTAAGCTTTCAGAGTAAAGCTGGAAAATGTTGTCCATCAAATGTTTATGTCAGTCTGAACTGAATTAAATCTTTTTAGTCTCGTTTTTCTACCTGAACAACCCCCCCCCAAAATGTTCCGTATGGGTTGAAGAAAGGAAGGATACAAAAATATATGAATGTTTAATACTTGTGTCAGGTCTGCTTCTTCTCGAGCCAACACCCAGTCCAAATATCAGGCAAGCAAAGTAGCTTGTAGATTGTTTTAGTGTGTACTATCCTATTCTGTTAGTCTCTCTTTTCCTTTCCTTCTTTCAGTGAGAAGAGACAGAACAACTATTTTGTAAGCCATTGATTCTCTCTTTTGACTGGAAAAAATATAGTCCATTAAGTATCCAGTCAGTTGAATTTAATTTCCTTGGGTTTCTGTTAGAATACTTGAGCTGAATTTTTAGTAATTGAACATAAGTCTTGATGCTGCCAGTCAAGGCCTGGCAGAGATATTACTCATATTAATGGATTGAGATTAACAGTTTTATCAATTCTGGAATCACTTTGTGATCATCTCTATGTACGGTATTTTTGCCTTTTCACTCATATTTTATCACTTGAGGCTTGACAAACTTATTGAATTTTGTATCACAACTGAAATGCTCCAGTAACTTCCAAGTTGTGGGACAGTTTTTCCACTTCTCTTTATTTGAGTGAATTCTTCTCTCCATTTATCTCTACCTGGACAGATAGAATTACATATACATGTCTTTATTTTTATTTTCCTTCTTTTGATTTACTTCTCTTGCAGAAAATTATAAGTAAATTTTAGAAACAAGTTATAGGATCAGTTTTTAAGCCACAATAAATTCATTTAGCCTCATTCGTTTTCACAAAAGGTAGGATCCACTTCTGCTTTCCTTTTTTCAGTTTTAATGACTGAAGAAAATGAGCAGTTTCTTTTAGTTTAAATAGCAATGTTTAGTACTGGAATTTTTGTCTTACTTCATTCCTTTACTTTCTGATCTGACTTCACCTTCACGAAGGTTAACTTCCTAAGCAAGTGAGAGGATTTTCCATTTTTCATTACTTATTTGCCAATATAACTTTATAAAAGTCTTTGCATCTCTTAGATGTTTTATTTTACATTGTCCAGAGATATAAAAACTGAAATTCCTGTAACTTACAAGGATGAAATTTTTAATGTCCTCACATCAGGTAACTTGGCAACACGAATCCATAATTTATTCAATTTCTAAGTATCTACTAAGGAATATATGGTGAAAATTTATTTCATGTCAAAAATGTAACCCAAAACTTCCTTAATGGTACTTCTGTGGTTCCCTTCTGCTGTCTGACCTCATGTTTAAAGTGTTTATTCAGAAAATTGATGTGAACCCTTGTCTTTTAAACAGTTTGTCAGGGTTAAAAAATACCAGATCATTTTTCACATCTTTTAGTTAAAAAGCTTCCAAGATTTTTCCACAAATTCTTTCATTGTTTTCAGTCTTGTTGGCTTAACTGATTGCTTCCTTTGCTTCACAAAGTATGCCCTTTGTCTGTATATTTGTTTATTCTTCACTTTAATTAAAACCGGCGAACCTTGATTACTGGCATCATTTCGGTTTATGCACCAGATTATGCCTTCCCAACTTCGACAAACCAATACCTAAATAATTTAATTTCTCATTGGCAAGGCACCTGATGGGGAGTCAGAGTAGATATCCCATCCAGAGCATAAGCTGTGATATTTGGCTTCTTCCACTTTTAATAATTTCTTCTCAGAATTCAATAACTATGCACACACCTCTTATGCTCACATAAGAGACCTGCACCTGAAATGACCATATGTTCCAGCAATTCAATCTCTCCCTGAGCAGCAATGACAGTGAATGAAAATATGGCCTATGTTTTAGGTCGTATGCAATGAATCAAGCCCTTGATCTGTCAGTGGTAGCAGTTCTGCTTTGGCCTGCTCTACCTTCTCAGCCCTCCAGTGTATCTCATTTGTTCACTTTGGCATCATACACAGCTTCTTCCTCAGTGTTTTTGGTGCTTACATACTTCCAGAGGTGAAATTTTCCTACTTGTCCAGTTATTCAGCCTCTAGCCACAATTTTTAAGATATTTTATAGTACTTTCATGTTGCACGGGACCTGCATCATCATTTCTACTTATAGTTGAAATCGTCCCTTAAATTTCAAAAAGCAGCAATTCATATTGAATTAGCTTTTTTTCCAAAACATGTCTCAGACTAAGATGCAGCCACAGGTTGTACATCCTGGTTTCTTTTCTGTTTCCTCAGTACTGAAGAACAAACAACAGTGAAATCTGCCTCTGAATTTTAGCCTGTTCTCTTTCTGTGTTATTACCATTATAGTAAGCTGGTGAATTACATTTTAAACTTTTTTAATGACAAAAAAAATGAATGGAAAATGCTCCTAAATTATGGGTCCCAGAGAGACAGTTTCACCAAGTTATGAGCAAATTACTACACAGTCTTAAGGAGATCTATGCAACTTTCTGCCTTTTACCCTTTCAAGGTGTCATGGTTTAGGAACACCATTCTTCTTCCAGATAAAACCATGTGCAGGAATCTCTTCCTCACCCTCCAACTGGGGGCAAAAATGTAAAGATCATGGGTTGAGATAAGAACAAGTTTTTGGAAACAACTATGAAATAAGAAAACAAACAGTAACAACAAAATTAATAACAAAAGGTATAAGAAAAAGAAACTATTTACACAGAAAGTACCCTATAATATACAAATTCTGGACTGCTCTGTCCACCATGGTTTTTTGACCCTTTTCCCCACTAGCAGTGACATGAAGTGCCATAGAGTTACATTCAGACCATGGTCACAACTCCTCCCAGCTACTGCAAAAAATTAACCATGTCCTGGCCAAAACCATGATACAAGGTAATGGTATATTTTTATTTTATTTGGTTTTTAGATTAAGAAAAAAATATCTCCAGAAAGTGAGATCATTTAACACTTTTAAAGAAAATAACTCTTAAATTTGTTCATTCAAAAAAAATCTTTCAATTTACTGAAATTTAGGAATGATACGGGGTGTGAATTCTACCTTTATGAAACCTATTTTGCACACACAAGTATGAATATAAAAACTGAACATCTGAAATACATCTGTGAATGCTATCCCAAGAAGTTAGAGCGTATTTAACTTATTATAGTGTGATCAAAAATAAATACTTTGTACTGTACTGTAAATACTGGTGTTTTGTAAATGTAATTGTATTCTTCCATTATCTGGAATATATCTTGTGTAGTTAATGTGTTATTTTTCTTATGGAGCAATTTTTTCCCAAGGTGTAATAAAAGCTTGTCTTTTCAATTATGACGTTCAGCACATTCTAGCACATTTTTTAACATGCAATACGTACTGAAAGGAAACTTCAGCCCAGCCCATCTGCCTTCTTACTAATGGACACCAGTAATTGCTAGTGACCATTATAGCTCTGAATAATCTGGCTTTCCAAGACTGTTAGTCGTTTGTCATTGATATTCATTTCTTTGTCTCATTTTTTGCTTTCAACACATCACAAGTTGAAGTCAAATATTATCACACTCTGAAAAAGGCAGTCAGTTATGACCTCTTTTTCTAAGTCTTTCTATTAAAACTGGTTGGTAAGCCTTCACAAAGTCATCTGCAGAGCAGCAATGCCATAGTTGCTTAAAAGCAACCCAGAGTTTCACAATTTCTTTCTAACCACAGGACTGGAAGGGCTAATTTTTATATCCTCGAAAGGAAATAGAAACCATAAAGAAAATAAAATACATGGATACTTGCACAAAGCCAGTTGCTTGGTGCACATGCAGTGGTTCACTCAGACCACAGGTTCAAGACAGCTAGCATGGCTTCAGCAACAGAAAATCCTGTCTGACCAACCTAGTGGCTTTTTATCATGGAGCAACTACATCAGTTGATGATGTCAGAGCTACAGATATCATTTACCTGAACTTCTGGAAAACCTTTCACTAGGAAAAAGTCTTTACAGTGAGGGTGGTGAGGCACTGGAACAGGTTGTTCAGAGAAGTTGTGGATGCCCCATGCCTGGAAGTGTTCAAGACCAGGTTGAGTGGGGCTCTGAGCAACGTGGTCAGGTGGAAGATGTCTCTGTCCATGGCAGGGAGATGATCTTGGGTGATCTTCAAGGTCCCTTTCCAACTCAAACTATTCTCTGCTTGTATGATTATTGGCATGCAAAAGTTGTTTCACTTTTATACTTCTTTAGACTGACACCCTTAAGTAGTATGCAATTGCATTTCTTTCTCAAAAAAAAAAAAAAAAAAAAAAAAAAAAAAAAAAAAAAAAATCTAAATCTTCCAAATGTCATCATTTTAATAAGATATTTAACAACTCTTATTTTCAAATTTATTTTTGGAACAGAAACCTACTAATTTGCTGAAAACAGAGTTTAGGATTGAAGTCCTCATTAGTCTTAGGTAAATATTTTAAAAATGTTGTTGTTTTTAAACAAGAGTGTGTTAGAAGCTGATGAGTAAGCCAGTCATAAAATAATTTTTAAAGAGCTGTGATCATGAATACATTAGTAACAGTCTGGGGATAATAAAATTATCATAAGATGGAATTTATGGTTCCTTTTAAAGAAGCTGTGATTCTTCAAAATGTAATAGAGTGCTTAGCTGAACTTGTGTTGTACATCAGGGGTTGCTTCAATCTGAAGACTTGAGTGTTTTCTAAAGGAAGATTTTGGAACATGTCAAGAGTGGGATAAAAAAACCCCAAACCAACCAAAAAACAAAATGAAAGACTTCATGGTCGAATTCAGAACTTATGTCCTATAAATTTTAGTTCGTATTCCTCAGACAGCCTTTCTCATATAGCTCGAGCTGCATCTCTGAATCAATATCACAGTATCATTTCTTTGTGATGAAAATAATGTATCATGAAATATTTGGCTAGCTGTGCAAGATAAGCAGTTTATTTGAGGATCCTAATCTATGGAAGAGACTGGTGTATGATCTCCAATTCCAAATATGTTTTTCCAAATAACAATATTTTCCCTAACATAAATTTGGGTTTTCTAAATAAACAGGGATTATCCTAGGAAAAAAATGTATTTTTGATAAAAATGCAATATTGTAACTAAATCTTTCCAGAATCCAAAAATTATTTGAGCAGAATTTTTTTCAGCTAGATCTAATCATTACTTCAAGGACAGGGCATATTGCAGAAAAATATTAAGAAGGATGTTTGTGAAATTACATTTTAAAGTAAATTTCATGAAAGAAATGCACTGATTTCCCATAGACTTCAGATTTTAGGTACTTTAGTGAAAAGGAGTTCTGTAACTTCTTTTTGGAAGCTGTATAAGATTAGTAGCCTGTATACCTGCCAGGGTAGGGTATTATGCAAATATAAACAGCACATTTGCGTATTTACAAATGCATATTAGGTCTTGTGTTGTACATTATAACTAAATTTAACCAGAATTATTTCCCTCATAAAAATCTCAGATTTATGAGGAAGCAAACAACTCATATCCCAAATAATTTTGGATCTGAAGTGCAATCACAGTGCTTTATGGAAATGGTACTTCACAGATAAATCATTCTTAAAAATCATGAAAAACAAATTATATCTGACAAAAGAGAATATTGCTAATATGATTCCAAACCAACAAACAAAAACTCACCCAATGATTCCATTTTACCTAAACATATACTGAATCACTTGAGCTTATGAAAATAGTCACAGGACTCAAATGATAACTAAGTAATAAGGATAAAACCCAGGTTCATTCTTTAGTTCAAATTGCAGAGTAGCACATTATCAGGGCTGCAACTATGGACACATGCAGCACACTTCAGTTAATAATTCTCTATATGATTCAGCAGCTCCCCAGCCAGTCATTTACACAGCAGGTTCAACTATCTTGAGATACAAGGTCTTTCACTGAACCTTCACTATTAAATATTTGACTATTAGAGGAAACTCCTGGTTGGGAATTTTAGACAGTTCAGTTAGCTCCCTGTTGCACATCTTTATGTTTATGTTGGTGGATCAACATCCTGAGCAAAGCATCCAAGAGGATATCTAACTGATTCCTATTGCAGAGTTGACAAAATTGTTCACAGATATAAGTGGCCACTTTTGCAAGTGGTCAGTAGAAACTGTATAAAAGTCCACTTAGAATGTCAGTAAGATATTAAAGAGATGTTTCATATCTAACAAGATATAAAACCACCAGAACAATAGCATTTAGTGTTGCATATGTTGAGACGGTCATCTGGGAACTGAATAAAACAATGGTTTTGAAGATTTCCCCGGCTCACCTAAAAATACCATTGCAAAGGCTCTTACACCAGCGATTCCGATGGCTACCAGCTAGTGAATGACCACCTACCTTGGAGATTTGGTTCCATTAATTACCCTATGCCAAAATCCTAATCCATTAGGGTTTGTTTGATTTTTTCTTCTTTTGTCCCTTTCAGCAACCATTCTGTCCTGAGTAACTGCACAATAACCTTAATCTTCAGAGTTCAGAAACATATTGCAATCTTCATGCATATGGAAAAAGGTAATTTGAGGACAAGTTCATCTTGCAGAGTTCTCACAATAAAACTTTTGTTTAACCATTGAGATGCTAGTTGCAAATTTTTTTGTCCTTCAGATGCATTGTCTCAAGACCTACAAGGTTTTGCAAATGTAAAGTTACAGAAAAAAAAACCCCATGGTGAAAGGTAAGGCTTGCTAGAAGTTGCCATTAGCTTTGGTTATTTGTATTTCAGTTTTTGTCCATCCTGACCATATGTGTCCATATTTTATCCAAACTGATCTGTATTCTTATCATCACTTCCTTGCTCTTTCCTTAAAGCCATTTTTCAAAAGCCTTGCTTCTTAGCTTTACCACATGTAACCTCTTATTTTGGTTTCCTGCCATCTCTATCTTTGAGCTTTTATCTCTGCCAAAAGTTTGGCACGCACTTCCTACCAACATGCAAAGGCTTTGAGACACAAAAATGTTCCAGGTCCTCCTCTCTTTCTTGAATGGCTCTTGCCTTATTTTCAGGTTTAAATAATTTATTATCCTCGGTTAATAATAAGAGATGAAACCTTTTTCTCTTGAATTTAAGATGATATTCTGAACTACATGACTCATGGTAATTACCCTCATTATGTGTGGCAGTTTATATGTCAGACTACTTGGCTTATTTGCTTACAGTGAGAAGAGGAAGAAAGACAAAAGATATGGAGTCTATCCCCAAAATTTTTAAAATTTCAAAATTGCAAGTTTTATTGCTTTTTTTTCCATTCATATTAATGGAAGGAGGGACTTATTTTGATAAAAATCTGACGATCAATGCAGTTAAATTCCAGGTTAGGACAGGCATAGTATTCCTAAAGGAAAGGTGAAGTTATGGTGGTCATGCTGCTGCTGTTGCTATAGTTGCCACAGGCGAGACTGCATCTGGAGAACTGTCCTCCATGCATGAGCAGCACTAGGAAACTGGAATGAGTCCATCCCACGGAGACTGACCAGGATGGGTAATTGGCTGGAGCAGTTGATGCTCAAGGCTAGAATAATTTGGTTTGTTTAGCATAGAGACTAGAAAACAAAGGGGAAATTTTAATTTCTATCTTCAGCCTTCTTCACGGACAGAGAAAGATTCTTCCCAAAGGTGCATGGTGAAAGGACTAGACACAACAATCAGAAGTTGCAGTAAGGGCATTTCCAGCTAAATATGAGGGGAGAAATATTTCAGGGAGAGTAACTAAGTATGGGAACAAGCTGCCCAGAGAGGCTGTCCAGTCTCGGAACTCAGGGATTTTTAAAACACGCTTTGACAAGGCCCTGAGCAACATGACCTAACTATGAAACTAGTTCTGCTTTGAGCAAGTGGTTGAATTACATCACTTCTAAAGGTCGTTCCCAACCAAAATTATTCTATGCTTCACTAGACAGAAACAATTTATTCCGAAACTTACAAGCTGCCTATCTAATTTTTCCTTTGGTCATGGAGTTAATTGACCAGGCAAGTACAGATGGTTTCAAAAAGCAGTATGTGCATCTCCAAAGAAATGAAATTATCAACTTATATTTTGGAAACAAATTAATTTAATTAGTTTATTAATGTTAAATAAGTGATGGAATGAGAGGATGGATGTGGAAGGGGAGATATAAACAAGTTTAAGGAGAGAAGAGGAATTATCCTGGAAAAAATATTATTATCTCTAAATGTAATATGTAGTAGTAAA
>VZTR01006528.1:59756-74413 GCA_013400775.1 Chaetops frenatus | reverse complement strand
AAAAAAAAAAAATCTGGAAGAAAAGTAGGTTCTGCGAGTCACTCACTGCAGGAAGCGAACTTTTCAGTTTTAATTAACTACAGTATAAATAGATCAAGAACCTGTTTTCCTTTTTTATTCTTTTTTTTTTCTTTTTTTTTTAACATAAAGAAATTATGTAGCTGTCTTGTCAATTTTGGATTAATATTTTTTTTGTCTGCCTAATAATGTTTAGAAAAATTCTAAACAAGCAGTTAACCAGATGTCTTTACCTCAAAAATATCCCCAGCTAAGAATTAGTGTGTGAAGAGACCTTCAGAAGTGTCAAAAAACCTCCAAATTATTATTTATACTATCTAAGTATAAAGGGATATAAGCTCCAGTTGCCAGGGGTATCTTGAGAACTATTGTCATACTGTACAACAGAGAAAGAATCTCTCAATAACTGGTGACTGACAAGGAGAGTTATTCACCATATCTCAAGTAAGAGAAGACCTGAAATTTGAGACCTTACACCTGAGACACGAACAACCTGGTGAAATTTATGAAGGGATTTTTACACACCAGATACTGTATGCACAGCCTTCACCAGATAAATTCCTCACCTGTGTACTACTGTTGAGCTATTTGCTCCTTTGGCAAATTAATTTCAAATGACTGGAAATACCCACAGACTCAAGCTACACTTTCTTTAGAGGTCAGATTAATAATGCCAGGCCATGAAGCTTAAAATAAACATTAACTGCTAAAAGCTATGGCAAAAATGCAAAATGTAGAAATTACAGCATGTGCTCAGATGTGATGATTGTTTTACAAGCCAGTTGATTTTGGAAGAAGAAAATTTAGTCGAAAACCAGGATACTTCATATAGGTTACCCATCCACTCAGATTAAAATATATAGTGGTTTACCAAGCAACATAGCATAGAATTATCAAACTGCTTAACTGTATTTTGTCTATTTAACTACAAAGAGCTTCATATAATATGTGTACAAAATGCACAAGTATGCCTATTTGAAAATGTGCTATATATGTATAAATGTATCTGTATCTTTGCTTTCAGTTGCTGGTGCTTTCTCTATGGTTTTATTGGTTTATTTTTAATTTTCTACTTCCTGTGGAAAACCAGCATACTGCCAGTTCCTGGATAGCCTAAGCTTTGTGTGAGGTTCTTAGGTGTCAACTGGAAGTCCATACTGCTGAATTTGGTATTTGATGCTTTGAATTACAAGTGCTCTCTAAAGCTATCAACAAAATGCAGTAGGTGAGAACATAACTTTAGCACCTGTTTTATTGTTGGCACTTGATGGAATAACTGTATTTGAAGACAGCTGTATTGGTTACTCAATATGTTTTGCAATCATTAGTAAACAACAGTTTATAGTGCTTACAGATGAAAATCTAAAAATCTGAAAAATTAGTGTTTTGTTCTCAACCTAAACAACAAGACTGAAAATATCAGTCTGAATTATCCTAAAATGTAAAGTCTGTGACTAATAGAATAAACTATGAAGACAACTGTTATTTATTAATATGTTGTAATACATTTAGAATAAATGTTCCAGAGAAAAAAATCTGGATAAATCTGTAAACCCATTCCTGGTCAGATAAGGCAATCTGTTAACAACTATTCAAAAAATGAAGAAGTGTTCAGAGTTCTTACTTTGCATAGGAAGAAAAAGTTAGAGATATAGATAATATAAACATAGAAACAGATAAAGATATAGATTATAGATTATTAGGTATAGGTATGGATAGATAACTCACATGGAAATAATGAAATATTTCAGGTTTAAGGGATTAGTTAAATAGCATCTTTGATAAACAAGATAAAGACAGAAAACATCAAGTAATTTTTCCTTATCCTCAATTCAGAAGTGAGCAGAGGGAACCATAAGATATTAATTTTAATATTTGAATATGAGATAAATTCTAGAAAAAATATTAGTGCTGTTCTAGTGTTTAGAAAGTGACATGATCAATAAGCTTGTTAGCATAACTAAGTTTTTGAGCATGTAATAGAAAAATTCTGAGATAATGTTCATATTTATATTTGTACTAGAGGTCAGAAAGATAATGAATATAATAACTAATATGTTTTTATAGCAAAATACAATTTCTCTGATTCCATTACTAAGATTTTTCTGAGGAATTTTTCAAGGTATTATATGTTAAAAATGTCATATACTGTTTGAAAAAATGCATTTGTTCTATTTTCTACATGCTAAATATATTTAAAAGATTGTTAAGTTCTAGAGAAGTCCTAGTTTAACTTCATATATTTCCAATAGGTACTTGCAACAAAACTAAAGGCTGATTAAGCCATAAAAAGTTCTGAGTTAGTCTTAGAGGTTCCTTCTTCTCTCACTCATTGACAGGGGAACTTGGGTAATATTCTCCACATCCACAAGAGTGAGCCATGCAGTCCAATGTGAGTGCATTTGTATAGTGAAAGAACCAGGGCTCAGGACTTCCTGCCCACACTGTACACGCTTTGGGGGAAAGGATGACTTTTGGAAGTGTTTCATTTCCTCCATAGTTAAACAATTCTGGATAGAAAACACATTGAGAACAAATCAGAAATGGAAGGGGTCATTCTCCAAACCTAGAAGGTGACAGTCAAAGGCTAGAAACGTTGTGATGTAAAAATTACTCCTTGGTACTCCAAAGTATGCATTAAAATCTTTTGTACCTGGGTAGAATGCAACTGTCATCATCATATACAGCAAATTATGTTGGTTGACAAAAAATGCTTGTTGATCCAGATCTCCATGAAGAATAAGTCCCCAATCTTTTTAGTTCCTGCACAAAATAATAATTTGAAAATCTGTTAGAAATTTCAGTTGAGGTTTATAAAAAGATGCTACAGGTAGAGAAGTTTGGAAAATAAGTAAGTGCAGTAAATCAAGATAAGTTTATTTTGCATATGAAATAATTATCACAGCACACCACTTGTATGGCAATGCTAGATTGCAAATGTCTTTCTCAGACAATAAACTTTACATCTCCTATAGAATCAATAATAAAAAACATGCCACTGTTATATAGATTTTCAAACACTTGTCATCTCTGAAAAGAAATAAATTAGTATGATTGCATACTGACTTACTTCTCTGGATGAGGATGGAAGAGTCAAAAATAATCTTTTCTGAAGAATAATATCATTTTTTGAAAGACAGCTTAATATTCAGGGGTCTTGACACTCAACTAACTAAAAAAATTATTATAAAAGATGAAGCTTGAAAATCCACTAATCCTTAATGAGTATTAATCTTTTAACTACTTTAAAAAAGAGTGTTTTATACTCATGGGGAAATCTTGCATAAGAAATTATGTCCTGAGCATGTGCTGTTCAACATTAAAGAATCACTGGAATTAGTTTCAATTAAGAAAATTAATTTGAAATTGATTAGTGAGCATTCTGACACTGCAGAAATTGGATTTTAATATACTAAACACTTATTTTCTTTTTTTATATGCAAACATTGAAGATGTGTTTCTATTATTATCTAATATGGATGGTTATTTTCATCAGATTTGGGAAATTGTTTTTTTCCTCAGTTTTATGCTGGCATGAAAAGCAGAATCATTTTTTCTCCATTTATAAAATTATTACACTTATTTATTTTGGGTTTTTTTTTCTGAGAAAAAAAGATCTGTACTCTTTCATAATATATCACATTTCTAGTCACATCAGAGAAATTATTGTAGAACGTACTGAAGATCCATCTTGTTCCATCAAAATTGTACAAAATCTTCTTCATCTGCATGGCCAGTAGTAAAGCAAAGGGAAAGAATAGCAAATGTCTAACTGCTTTAGGATCAACAAAATATGCAAATTGACCATGCCACAGTTTAAACTCTGTAGTTTTTCTTGTAGAACAAGTAGCATCAAAGATAACATCAGAGGAGCCTGTGCGACTTTGTTTCCAATAGTAGGATTCCTTATGGAAGCCTGAATAAAAGAAGTATAGCATTTAAAACTAGGATCTAAAAATATATTAATATAAATCTGAATACAAATACAAATAAGTTTATATAAAAATGTGTGTACTTGTGTAGATTTGTGTGTGTCGGTGTATATAATGTGCCATTGATGTCACAGCTACAGTTGATATCATAGGTTATTGCTATGCTTGTAGTGAATGATGATGTCATTCCTGGCTCACCCTTTAAAGTCTCATAGCCTTTAAGAAACTTTACCAAGTTGACATGTCTGTGCTGGGTTTGTGTGACAAGGTTGTGAAAATGGAGGGGCTACAGGGGTAGCTTCTGTGAGAAGCTGCCAGAAGCTTTCCCCTTGCCCAACAGACCCACCTCCTGCTGGCTCCAAGATGGACCCTCCTCCTGTCAAGTCTGAGCCCATCACTGACAGTGCCAGCACCTCTGTGATAGCATAGTTAAGAAGGAAAAAATTATTGTGCAGGAGCAAATTGAAGCTAGAGGACAGAGGACTGAATATATGTGAGAGGAACAGCCCTGCAGACACCCAGATCAGTGCAAAAGGAGGGAGAGGAGGTCTCCAGGTGGTGGAGAGATTCCCCTGAAGCCTGTAGTGGAGACCATGGTCAGGGCAGGCTGTCCTCCCTGCAGCCCATGGAGGTCCACAGTGGAACAGACCCTGTGGGAAACCCATGCTGAACAAGGCTCCTGCCAGGACCTGTGGCCATTGAGGGACCCACACTGGAACAATCTGTTCCTGAAGGACTGCAGCCCGTGGAAGTGACCCAGGTTGAAGCAGTTCATGAAGAAATGCAGCCTATGGGAAAGATTGCTTTGGAGAAGTTCATGGAGGATTTTCTCCCGTGAGAAAGAGATCCCATGCTGGAGCAGAGGAAGAGTGTAGTGAGTCCTCTCCTCAGGACAAAGGAGCAGCAGAGAAAACATGTGATCAACTGACTACAATCTCCATTTCTGTCCCCCGTCCCACTGTGAGGGAGGAGGTAGAGAATCAGGATTAAAGTTAAGCCTGGAAAGTTTGGAGGGGTGGAGGAAAAGTGCTTTTACATTTTAATTTACTTCTCTTTATGCTGTTCTGATTTGATTTGCAGTAGATCCCATTATTTTTTTCCAGGTTGACTCAGTTTTCCTCAAGAGGGTAATCCCTGAGGCACATCTCCATGTCCTTACTTGGACCCATGAACCTTTAGACATATTTTTTGTCTCTTGTCCTGCTGAGGAGGGGAGTAATGGACCTTTAGTGGGCACCTGGCATGAAGTCAGGATCAACCCACCACAATATCTTTTTGTCTTTATTTCTGTGTTCCAGATTTAGTAATTGTAAACCCCATGGCAGACTGAAAGCAGATGGTTTTGAGCTAATGAGCAGCTTTCTGGGTGCATAGGGAGTGCAGAAAGAAGAGGGTAACGATTAACATATATTCTAGGAGTCTCACACATTTGGACTCAGTGTCCTATTTCTGGCAGCTTATGCTTATGAAGTATTCTAGAAAAACAAGACACATTCCTGTAGCTTAGTCATACAGAAGGAAAATTAGAAAAGAGATATACAAAGAAATAGGTCCTAATGGTTGTCCAGATTCTTCCAAAATGATGTGAACTTGTTTTCTAGGAGATTCTAGTGTTGATTTTCTGAAATAAAGATTTTCCTCATTTCAAAGGCAAAAATTACCTATAAATCAGGGTAAATATTCTTCTATGTTCTGTTCTTGTATCTCAGTATCTAAGGAATAAAAGGAAAAAAAAAAAAAAAAAAAAAGAAAATCTGACTTATTATTGTGCAATTAAATTCAGTTGAGCTGTGTACTTTCCTAACAGTTTAAACCCTTAAGCATGCTCCTAATATAGGACTACTAATGATAAGTAAAAAGCACCCCAGTAAGCCTCTTAATGTGAAAACTGGCAAACGTGACCTCCAAGTATTTCAGTCAACATCTTGGGAACCACAACATTTGTATTGGTTTGTTTTCTAATTTTACTGATTAATTTGATTCCCCTCAGCTGTTAAAGCTAGATAATTTGATCTGAAAATGATGTGACACTTCCATTAAGATCCGAACGTTGCTCACATACTGTACAGTACAACATAAAAAATAGACCTGTCTTGCAGAGGTTTGCAATACACAATGACAGTGGAGAAATGAAATAGGAAATAAACTTGCTGTAATGCAATGAGCATGTAATGAACATAAAAGAGCAATATTATAAAAGTGTTAATAACTGTTTATTAAATATGAAGGTTTATGATTTTCATCAGACAAGTGTATTTCATTTATCACAGTATACTTTGGTGACAATGAAGGCACAAAGATTAAGACAATTTATTTGACTTCATTATCTAAACTACTGTGCTTTAATACTCCTGCTGTTCTAGCTTTTGTAATGTATCCACTCAAGGATACCATTATGTGCCTGCTATTTTTCTGGGGACTTTTTTTTTTTTGTTTCTTTTTTTCATTATTGGGTTTGCGTACTAATAAACCACTGTCAATACCCAAACATTTTCTTAATTTGCCTTCCACATATTCATCTCAACACTCACACTTATATATCTTTGCAAGGACAAAGTATGTCTGTTCTTTACAGATATTCACTGCTACTTTTACTATTGAATTTATTTAGGAAGAAAAAGTATATTTGGATTCAGAGACTGAAACATGAACATTCATATAAATTTATAAAATAGCCACGTAGAAAAGGTATAATATTTCTGTGGATATAAGGACAGTGATGCATCATGGAAAAAACCATAAATAGGAGGAGGTAAGAAAACCTAAGATAAAATGCAGAAATTTTATTCTGTTTATTCTAGGTCTTGCAGATTCTTTTATACTCATTTCTTTTCCATGTACAGTATCATCCTACTGTTCTGTGATAAATGCAAAGTTATCATTTACAGCAACAATTTTCATTGCCTTAGAATGACTCTGCTCCTTGCTTGTCAGGATGCACCTGGAATACTCTATCCAGTTCTGGTTGCCACTTTTCAAGAAGAATTTGAATAGACTGGAGACGGTCCAAAGAAGGGCTGCTAGGAAAGGCTGAGGGAGTCAGGTTTTTTCTCCTTGGAGAAGAGAAGGCTCAGGAAGCACCTCATCACAGTATTCCAGTGCTTAAAGGGTGGCTGTACAGAGGACTGGGACTCTCTCTTCAGAAGGAGCAACTGGAGAAGGCAAGTGAGAAACACTGCAAGTTGCACTGGGAGAGGTTATGTAAGAAATAATTTTTTTACAGTGAATACAATAATTTGCTGGAATTGCCTCCCCAGGGACGTGGTAGGATTCTCATTGTTGATGTTTTCAAGATGCAATTGGACAAGGTGCTACATAATCTCATCTGGCTCCCTTTCCCATGAAAGGTTGAACCAGATAACCTTTTGAGGTCCCTTCAAACTTTGACTAATCTAAGATTCTGCGAAATGACCAACATTCTTTAGTGTTTTTCACCTTTCTTTGTAGTGACATTCATGAAATAAATTCTTAAACTTCGTTTTAGTTGTAGTTACTAATTTTTTTCAATGACAATTGTTCCCTACAGGCACGGACAGAGTTAAGTGCATTTTTTAACTTGAAAAATTATCATAGGAAGACCTAGTGAGAAAGCTTTACTTTTCATCTCTTACAAACATTGGACTTCTTGATGAAAATATTTCCTTCCAAAAAGAGTTTTAGTGATATTTCTACAAAATACCCCTGTGTTGACTCATATTTTATAGACATCATAGTATTGTTACCTCATGTTTCTCTTGTCTCCCTTGTCTCCACGGCCTATTGCAGTCATCAGCTTACAATATAGCCTCTCATTTATATTTTTCTTTACATTTTTTTTTTTTAATAAGTGATTTTCTTCTGGTGCAGGGGAACTTAACATTGGAAATTTTGATAGGTATCCATTAGATAGTATTAAGATAGAAAACATGAGTACTTCAAGCAGACATCAAAGGGCAACAGCTTATCTTTATGATACCTGTGTTCATCTGAAAAAAATAAATTGTAACTGAAGGTAGCATACTCTTATTCTGGACAAAAAGTGTTCCTGAGAGGGGAAATCTCTTTTTATAAAACCCAATTTATGGCTAATAAGCAATTAGAATATTTTATCAATCCTACTTGTGGTCAAAGCCTGTCATACTGGTGCTGTTGTTAGAGAGAGACTGGTTAAATTGCAAGTCACAAATATGTTTAGCAAATGAGTATTTTAGATTAGGACTAGAAGCACAAACGTGCTTGTAGGCAGAGGTTTGTATATGATATGGGCAAGAGAATGCAGGTCTCCAAACAAACCTCTAAGGAATGCACTGGATATTTTTGTGTTTAGAATAAGGGTAACCATTGGGATTACAGTTAATACACCTAATATCAGAAAGTTTTGAACAGAAAGGGAGAGAAAGGGATGCCTGAAGAAGGTTGAAGGGGAATGAGGTGCAGATGTCTTCACACAGACAGAGGAATGACAAAATTTTTCACACATGAAGCCTGAGGTTCAGACTTGCTTCTGGAAACAGTTCTATTAAGGTACTCTTAATCTGGGGAGGAAGAGTGAGTTCAAAAACACTGACATAAGAGATAACTTGGAGAATAAATATTGACAATGAAAGGGAGAAAGGAAATGTTCAAAGAGTACAAAGTCCAAAAAAAAAAAAAACCATCTCAAAACATAATAATGAAACAGACGATGAGGCAGATACTGCAAATAGAGAAGGAATGAGGTGACTGATCAAGTTTTCAGTGAGCAGTGCTAGAAGGAAGAAGGGAAAGTTTTCTCCTAAACAATTTATCTGGCCAGAGGACAGTTAGCAGCATGGTAGCAAGAATCAAAAGGCAGAAACTGGACTTTTATTTTGTATTTTCAAGTAGAAAGAAGTTTACAGACACTTTCTGCTTGTTTCTGTTCATTTATCTCAAGGAATACAGCCATCTAGTCCAAACCCCACATTTTAGACAGAATGGTATCATTTTCTTACTTTTAATTCACAATCATTGGTTCATCAGAAAGCTCCTCTGCTTGTATGACTGATGAGTTAAGGAAAGTCTGACCATTCATGAGACTCTGGCAGCCACATCCCAAGGGCAGAGACTGCCACTGCTGGGTCAAAGCCCCTTTACAGGGAGTGGCTCCAGTGACCGACGTGTCCCCTTTGGCTCCCCACCACACCCCACTCACACAGTCAGACCAGGTTTCCCCACTGGTTGGACCCCAGGTTTCCCACGGCAGAGTCTCAGATGTCTCTTTCCATAAAGCCATTTGTTCACTGCACAGTAACACAGGAACAGCCCGAGCTGGTGCCCCCAAGGTGCACCCCAACCAAGAAACCCCTGGGCTTTTACACCCTCAAAGTCCACCCACAGGAAAGGTTCTCTCTTCCTCACGAGTCTTCAGCTCCTGTCCCCTCTCCTTGTCCCTCCACTTGGTTGACGTCACCCAGCTCGTCTCCTTTGTTATCCAAAAGGTTGGCAATTCCCAGCTCCTGCTGTGTCTCTGTGTCCATTCCCCTGACTGATGTCACCCATTTTTCTGCTCTTTGTTATCCCAAAGGTCAGCAGTTCATGGCCTCTTGTCTCTGGCTCCCGCCCAGAGCTCAATCTGCATCTCTGCAGCTTGCCAGCAGAGCTACCCGGACCAGGAGTATTCCTCTACAGATGTGTGGCTGCATCCTATACATGAGCAAATTACTCATAAACATGACCTGAGTAGTGAATCCATCCCAACCAGTGTAACAGGCCCCACAGTTCTCTCTGTGAACACACAACCTTTCAGCGTGATCATGAAATGGAGAAGTGAACATCTCCAAGGGGAGTGGAATTGTTTTAAATGAGAATATGAGTCAAACCTTTCTCAAGTCACAAAATTCATTTTTCAGCCAAACTCAAAACTCTGAAATGTGTGATCATTTTTGAAGAAGTGATTATGGTTATACAGTTTTCATAGTGAGGAAATAATTTTTCCCGTATGAGTTTTTTTCCCATGTGTGCTTACTCTGCATGTGCTAATATCATTTAGAAATGAAAACAGTAGAAATGAAAACAGTGAAAAAGCCCACAGTAAATAGTGATCTTGACCCCTTAAAATAATGAAACTTCAGAAACACTAGAGAAGCTAACATGCAGTTTGATTTACAAATACCTAAGTTCCATTGAATGTTCAGTTTTATCTACGTACATTTTCATTACTGGCAAAAAAGAAGTGAAAGCAGTTTCCGAGGAAGCTGAAATTATCTAAGACTACCAACTTCAAGCTCTTTTTAAAATTAGGTAATAAGTTAATTTTTTAGGTGTTCTTAAGATTTTTTTTTAATCTTTATTTTTAACCTTTTCAGCTTAAACTTGAAATGCTAGACCAGTTGCCAGACACCCTTCTGGTGAAACCAATTCACTTTTGTGGATAGGTGGGAACGATTTCCTTAGCTTTTCAAAATACTGTAGAGAACTGAGGGGGAATTCCAGAACTATCATATATACAAGTATGATAGGCTGGTTCCCCTTCAACAGAGACAATTGAGTATTCACTCAAGGTATGAGTTTCTTGTATGATAGTGGTGAATGGAGAAAAAAAAATTATCTCTCTAACTGACATTTAGAGGAGTAGAAAAATAATCAAAACCTCTGCCTTATAAACAGAGCTTTCCTGTTCCATATCTCTACAGAAGTTTGAAAACTTCAATTCCATTTTCCCTACCAAGGGCACTAATAAACATCACTGTCTAATTCCTGTTGTGACACTTTGTATCTAGGATACTTCCACAGGGCCAGACGATGTGACTGACTTTCCAGAGTCATATCTAAAATTAGATGTGATGCCCTACAGAGTCTGAAATTATTCTAAATGGCAGTGCTCAGGCAACCAGAGCTTCTCCACTTTGTATAATGAGTTTTCTTAACAGATTATTTTGAGACTTTGTCCAAGGTCTTGTTGAAAACCCAATTTTAACACATCACACACCATTAAATGTTCTGCTACTTTCTTGGTGTATAGAAATAATACAGACAAAAACCTGGTAACATTTTTCTTTTCTTCAAATGTTTTAGAGTTAGGAGGGTATATTTGTTTGATTGTTTTGTTTTGTTTGTTGTTGGGTTTTTGGGGGGATTTTTTGTGAGCTTTTTTGACATGTACATATTTGATCTTGAAGTTAAAATATTCTGAACCATTAACAAAATCTGAAACTAATGAATTTTGTCTTGCAGACTGGCTTGAAGAAAAGTCTGTAACTGAAAATCTGGAGGTGAAATTCGTTGCTCAAGCCCACCTCTGGTTTAGACTGTTTCTCCCTCTCTGAGAGAGACAAATTCAGGGTGAAATTCTAGTCATCTGGGATGCTGATTGCTTCATTTATCCTGGTTCCTCTGAATGTAATTTGTAGAAACAAATTTTCACAGACTTGACATAAGGATGTCCTGACTTGGAAGCAGTGGCCAGAAGAGAAAGGGAAGAAATTTACAAACAAGATTGTGACAATGAAACCATGAACAATAATCTGTCTGATCTTAAAAAGAGAACAAAATGATGCCAGATAAACTTGTTTATTTTTCTGACTGGAACTACAAAGCTAATGAACAAAGAGAATACACTAGATGCAATAAAACTTTAATTTATGAAAATATTTTACACCATATTTTACATCAAAATCTTCTCTGAAAAGTCATTTAAGTTGGTTTGGATAGAGAAGCCCCTTCAGTGTCCTCCATGGTGTATTATTATGCCACCAGGCAGAAGGACAGGACCTAAAAAATGGAGGGGGAATGGAAAGAAGTGTCTTTTTGGGGTAGCAGGAGAATCCCCTCCTGGCCTTCCTCACCTTCCCAGGTGCCATTACACAATTAGTATGAGGCTCTGGATCTTGAGAGTCAGGAAAAGGTGTAAATAAAAAAAAAACTCAGTCATATATATGAAATCTTGTACAATTCCTCATATATAGTCCCTTCCTTAACTACCAAAGCTACTTAAAACCAGTGCTGCTGTGTCTCCAATGAAATATTCTCCATGAAAAGATAAACACAATTATGTGTGTATATATAAATATATATATAATTGAAAAGCAGACAGTCTATTTTCATATTCTAGGCTTTGACCAACATGTACTGATATCTAAAAGGAAAATTAGAATTTTACTGTTCCACTTTTTTTCATCTACTGATACAATTAGTCACATACAAAAGTATACAATTGACAGCATAATAACTTGTCATTAATATCACTGAATCATTATTTCACCACCTTATGAGTGAAACCCAGCTAAGTTTATTGTTTCCCCCCTCCAGACCTTAAAGATTTGTTATTAGAGAGGAAATTATTTTATGAATCCATTAGAACACTTCAGGCAAAAATCTTAAACAAGTGAATATAAATATACTTTCATGTTTTCTAAACTAATTTAAAACTTCTAAGAAATTAATATCTTCACAGATGAAGAATAACTATAACATTTAGGGAAGACAAAAATATTGTTGTTCTCTTTTTTTATGTCCTAAGATTTCTCTGATTATTCTAAACTTTCTGATGCTGATAATTCCTTCAAGATTATCAGCATCACAATTGATAATAGGCTTCAAAATTACAAGTTTATCTATCTCCTATATTAAGAAAAGCAAACCAACAAATCATGTTGTAGGTGTAGCATTCACCATACCTACATCCCGGCATTTTGAGCCCTGTCAGCTCTGTGTATGCTTATAGACACTTTGAAATTGATGTGCCTTGTCTAGAGTCTGGACTTCAAAGTGAAACTGGGTGTCATAAAAAACCTCGCTGCTTCAGATCAGGTAAAGTTTTAAACTCTGTTCTGAAAGGTAAAAAAAAAAAGAAAAAAAAAAAAACCAAAACACCTTTATTTTTGAACTCACTTTCCTCTTTGAAGTCTGGCTTCAATCCAGTTTTAAAGAATCTGTCAGCAAAGTCAGCAAGGTTTGTGCTGGAGTCTTGATTTCTGTGGGCTAGTCTGTCCTCATCTCAGCCCATAGAGATTTACTTGGGTGTAGCCCATAAACAGATGTGATCACTGCTATTCCTCCTCCAGAGCAAACTCAGGAAGTCTGCTCCATAGGATGGGGAGAAATAGGAGAGAATAGAACTAAACCTGATAAGTTTGTTGTAGAGACTTCTGGCATTCTTTTAGCTTCACTTCACTCTCCTTCATCCATCTTAAAAGGCAGGAGGTGAAAAAAAAGGGAGATATCTTTGAAATTTGAACAAGGGTCTTGTCTTCAAGATAGGTTTGTAACGAGCACTTTGCGATAGTTCCTTGCTGTCTGCATTACCTCCCACTGCTGAGTGATTCCCAGCTACTGGAGTTCTAGTCTGAGTACATGAGAAAATTCACTGAAAGAGCTGCAGCTGAAGCCTGTGATGTGAGGTTGCAAAGCTCTTACTCCTGCACCTATAAAAAAATGCAATACTAGTAGCTGTAGCAGAAATATTTCAGACTATTTTGGTCACAGAAAGAAGAGAAAAATGAGGTGGGTATTTTTTTCTCTTGTTATCATAACAAGCTTGAAGCATAAGCTTTAAGAAATAGCAGAACATTTTATTCTACACTGGCCTAGCTGCCATACTCTATGTAGATATTATGCTCTGAAGTTCAATTACCTTAGTTTTTAATTGTTTTTGGCAAACCAGACTTCCTTCATGGATTGCCTGTGACACGATGGTGGTTGAGGGAGAATGGAGGGCTGCAGCCTGTGAGGGAGGACGCAGCACAACCAGGACCACAGGAGAATGGAAGGAGTGGACAGAGGGACTGGACTCTCCTAGGGTAACAGATATGTCAACATTGAACTGGACAGTGTAGTAATTCAAAATGCTCTGGAGCTGGATGAGAGCAAAAATTGCACCAATTTTTATAATTTATTTTTTCCATTATCCTTTTATGAAGAAAAAAAAAATTCAAAAAGTTTCTAAGGCAAGACTTGTTTTCAGAAACCATTATTTCTACATTAAAAATAAAAAGAAGCAACAGCAGCATTAAGGAATAGGAATATTCAGAGATCTTCGATGACATTGAAATTTAAAATATTCAAGGACTCCATGTAATATCTCTTAAAAGATCCTTAACTTAAANAGCTGTCTGAATCTCCTTGCAATTTTCAAGGAGTCCCAATAAAATTAAATGCAGGTTTTTAATATTCTTTACCTGATATTAGCTGAATCTGCAGATTGACTGATATTAAAAAAGTATTAATTATGAGACAAGGAATTAAAAAGAAGATAACCAGTAGTAAGGACTCAGTTCAATGAGTCATAGATTTTTCCCTTGTTCTTAAATAACCAATGAATTCTCCTTTTTGTTTAGACCTTTTTAGTATCATGAAGATAAGTTTGTATAGTCAATGTGGAGGAACAAGATGTGGCCTCTCATTTAAATGTTTGGAATTAGGGCCAGTACTTTTCATTTCTGTGAAAAAAGATCCTCATTTAATATCTGCAGGAGACAACATGCATACATGTTGCTTTTGCTCCTTCTCTTTAGGATTCACATATATGTTTGTCTTTTTTTAGAAACCTGAATTTTTACTTTAATTTAAATTGTAGGGAAAGTATATTATCCTCCAAAATTAAAGTACAGAAAATCTCACATAATTTGCTAGTATTCGCTACAAATGTAAAAAAAAAATTGTTGGCTTTGAATATATCTACTTTTTCTTGGCTGGACATAAGTATTACATAAAAATCAAAAATATTTCTGGGGCTTGCTGATAAGTTTTGTGAATACGACTTTTTCACAA
>VZTR01006528.1:40165-59015 GCA_013400775.1 Chaetops frenatus | reverse complement strand
TCAGTTCAATGAGTCATAGATTTTTCCCTTGTTCTTAAATAACCAATGAATTCTCCTTTTTGTTTAGACCTTTTTAGTATCATGAAGATAAGTTTGTATAGTCAATGTGGAGGAACAAGATGTGGCCTCTCATTTAAATGTTTGGAATTAGGGCCAGTACTTTTCATTTCTGTGAAAAAAGATCCTCATTTAATATCTGCAGGAGACAACATGCATACATGTTGCTTTTGCTCCTTCTCTTTAGGATTCACATATATGTTTGTCTTTTTTTAGAAACCTGAATTTTTACTTTAATTTAAATTGTAGGGAAAGTATATTATCCTCCAAAATTAAAGTACAGAAAATCTCACATAATTTGCTAGTATTCGCTACAAATGTAAAAAAAAAATTGTTGGCTTTGAATATATCTACTTTTTCTTGGCTGGACATAAGTATTACATAAAAATCAAAAATATTTCTGGGGCTTGCTGATAAGTTTTGTGAATACGACTTTTTCACAATTCTAATGCCCAAGCAGCAGTTGAATTCACAGGCTTTTAGAAAGTAAAGAAAGTTTAAGATTCCTTTAGATGGTTCTGAGATTTTCCAGCCTTTCTAAATTTAAGTACGTTCAGAATGCCTGTTCTGCACTTATCTCCCTCCTAAAGCCATCCTCAGTTCAGATCTAAGAACCCGCTTGCTCACATTCCATGTAAATCCCATTTAAAAGAGGAATCGAGAAAAGCCTGAACCCTAAAGAAAACCTGAGCCTCTATCCTCAGACGAATCTTGGAGGTCTGAGTCTGAAGTGTAAACTCCAAGATTTCTCTTCAGTTCCCTCTGGATTTAATGATAAGAAGCTTAAAACAAGCACCCTGGAGTACCTTCCTGGGCTGTGCTGGTGGTAAAGGTGGCTTCTTAAATTTAAGCCAAGTACAGTGGGTACCTAAATTACTCACACACCTCAACCTTTGGAAGTTTAGGGTTTTTTTTTTTAATACATCAGAATTTTTATGCACAAATCAACAGAAATAAATATGTTAGCAAAGATTCATAAACAGTGTAAAACTAATAATAATTCTTACATCTCATCAAGTGGTTATGGAGCTTAAACATTTAAGAAGGCTAAAAAGTAACACTGCTGGTAACCTGTACAAAGCTTGCAAAAACTAAAAAAGATAGCTGTGCAGGAAATTCTGTCCCAGCTGGCCTCCTTCCTGCTTGTACCACAGAGTACATTTCTGAAGGCTGTTTGCCAGGTTCAGATTGTACTGGGCTCCTGACTTAGCTGGGGATGCATCTACAGTTCAAGTGTACAGTGCTGGGAGGCAAACCAACTATCCTAAAGTAAGTCCTCCTTATTCATCTAATTCTCTTCCTCCTCAACTCTCTCAGGCAAGACCAATGCTTCTGAACCTTCCCAGAGGGTGAGTCAGTCTGTCTTAATTAGGTTCCTACATTCATCGTGTTGGTTATGAACTGAAGCCGTCATCTATATCATGCAGAAGAGAGAATATGACATCCAGCCAAATGAGATTTTAGAGTTTTTTAAGGGAATGAACTACAGTTACATTATACAGTAACTTGAAGTTCAAACAGTGCATTTCAGAGTTTCAACTCTTACAGTTTCTTGTGATTTGTTGTTTTCAATGAGCCCCAAAGTGTTAATTGAACAAAGTGGTTTTGTATGCAATTGTATAACATAACTGTTCTCATAGAATAAAAAATTATTGTTATGTGGCAATAAATGGGCTCGGTGCCTGCAAAAAAAGGAAGAAGGGAGGTTGTAATTTTTGAATTCTCTTTTCAAGATAAAATGCAGCAGTTTCCATCTCACAAAGGTCCATAAGGGTAGTGATAGCACAAGCTGATTTCTAAAAACTATTAATCTGTTCCCACTTGTTTCACTGGAAGTTGGATATGTAAACACCTCTAAAACTTTTGTCTGTTTTAGTTGTTCATCTTTTACTTACAAGATTGGTTGCATANAAAAAAAAAAGAGAGAAGAAAGACTGACAAAAAAGAGGGTAGAAATTTTGACCTTCAGTGAGTTTTCTTTCCTTGCCTCTAAACAGGTGAACAGTCACTTGCTGTTCTTAGGACTCAGGGTAAAGCATAAAATAACATTTATTTAACACTTTGTTATATTAGAATTCTTTTGTTACTACATATACAAATAGTTTACTTCTGCATCTAGCTGCTAATAATATGGTTTATCACTGTAATAGTGTTTTCATAAGTATATACTCTTAATATATTATCAGAATATTTATCCTTTTGCACTAATGAAAATCAGTGAGTGGGGAATTCAGTGATAAAGCTGAGGGGTGTTTTTCAGTGCAAAAAGAGGTTTTTTTAAGGATTGAGGTTCTGTGATACCTGATGAGTTTATAGAATTTAAAGATATTTTATTTTCCACTTTAGAATTTAGAAATCAAATCCAAGACAGTGAAAGGAAAATGACAATAAACAGTGCTTAAGCCTGTCATGTCCCAGTGGGTTTGAATTTTTACTGTCTCTGTTCTCAGTTCCTTATCTCAGGAGGAGGAGAATGGGATAGCCAGAAAATCAGAGTAATAATGCATAAATTTTATTTATGGCACTACAGTAAGAGTAAATCCACTTTAATAATGTCTATACTTTTAACTTCACACATTTTTTTCCATCCTTGGTGGAAGTTTTAATTCAGTTCTGAACTGAAAACACTAACATTTCAGCTCTCTGAAAAAAGCAAAGCCAAAGAGAGATGATACAGGTGAAGAAAAATGATCCTTAACATCCACATGATTTGATCTTGTCTTCTTTTTACTTAAAGTAACAGTGAGGTGCTAAGTATATCACTAAATTACTGATATATGAGAATTTGTCAGAAAACTCCATAAAAAAAAAAAAAAAACACCTCCAAGAATTTTTATAACTAACAGTAAAGGGTTCCTCAATGTCTATTTCAAAGCTGATTTGATGAATACAGAAAAGGTCAAACTAAAAATAACTAGACTGAATCAGTTATAAGTGTAGTAACATATGCCTCATTTAATAATGAACTCTAAATTCGCTCTGCAGTTTAAGTAGTATCATGAATGCTAATTCTGACAGTAAAGGGTTATGAACTACCTGTCTGCTTGAGTCTGGCACAAGGTCAGGCAGTTATAGAACTAATGAAAACCCTGATGTACCAAAAGGTGGATGATTGACACGAATGTGCTAGCTGAAGAAAGTGCTGAGGAGCTCTGGTGCATTCAAAATGACAGTGTCCTGAAACACAAATTACAGCTCTCCATTTGTTTAGCCCAAGTGTAGCAATAAGCTGAGGTGCTTATTGCCTACATAACCATGGCAGAATTCAGGGGGTATTATTTTAAACTTGTACATGCCAATCACCAGAGGAATTTTTCTGGTATGGTTTGTGATGATCAACCTAGGGCCCTTATTCTCTGAATATGTGATTATGCTTAGAAAGTCTTTTCCATGTATAATTCAGAGCATCCTGAAAGGATGACAAGGAATTATTGTCAAATCTTTGTAAGTGAAAGAAAGCATAAAGCTGTGAAACAGTCAGCTAATAATTTTACAATTGATTATTTTAAATAGTTTGAAAAGCCTGTATTCTTTTATATGCTAGAAAAGCCTTTGTTTCTTTTACCTTCTGGCTGTACACTTCTCTTCCAGGTCTTTGCATACCATGGGACTAATTTTCAGCCATTTATTTCCTTTTTAGCAAATCTACAATGCTATGATTATTTTTAGTTATTTCCCAGATTTCTGTAAGTAATGAACTGTTTTTAGGACATGAAAACACTGGACAACAAAGCATGTCATCTAGTCACATATAATGGGTATCAGAATGGAAAGTGTCAGAAAATAATTAAACAGCAAAATATTATTCAGAAATCTTGAGAATATGTAATAGATAAAACAAACACCTTTTTCCCTGAAGTGCTTTTCTGAGACAATTCATTCAGCCATTTAAGAATTCGGCCACACAGAAAATTTTTAAAGGATGAATCTCAGCTGCAAAATTGAGATGATAAACCAGAATATAAAGATTTCCTTATTTAGAGCTATTCTGAACAAACTAACTTTCAGATATGCAGCAGGTCAGAAAAAATTGATCCAATTCACTTAGAATTCTGATTTTAAGAGATGTTAACAGCTGTAGTAGATAGTTGAAAAGATTTTTTTTTCTAGTTTCTCTATTTTTCTATCTACTATCTTCGTATTTTGTCTCCCATCCCTCCTTACATCATCTTTCTTTCAGGTATCTCAAAGAACTTCTACAAAACTTACTCTAAGTAAACATAGACTTTCTACAGAGCTGTAAAGTTACTGTTGGACAAAGCAGACCTTTCTGGACCTCCACAAATCATTTCAATTACTGCAGATAAAATAATGTATCCAGTATCTCCCAATTCATCAAGAGATCAACATGAAAAAGGGGTTACTTGCCAAATTACGTGGTTAGAACACAGGATACACATGGAGAGGCTGAGGGAATTGAGTCTGCTTAGACTCAAAAAGAAGGGGTGTGGAGGGATATGATGGCACTCTTCCTCCCCTACCTAGTGGGGGTTAAAAAGAAGATGGAGGCAGGTCATTCTCAGAGGGTCACAGAGAAATGACATAAGGCAATGGCCACCATTTACAGCAGTGGAAATTCCAGACACAGGCACTAGCATTGCACAAAGAACCATCCTATCAGTAACAAGTAGCTTGGGCAAAGGCTGGACAAAAGCTGAAGTAACCTGATATCATTTCACAGCTAATACTTGAGCAGGAGGTCAGACTAAATAAACTCCATAGGTCCCTCGTAGCCCAATTAATTCTAGGAATCTTAATGCTAATTGTGATGGAATCATTCGTCTATAAGCTGGATAAACCATCTGTGTGACTTTTTTAATGGGCTAGAGATATAACTGAAGGTTAAGAAATAAAAACAAAAGAAGTAATAAAAAAAGTAAGACTAAGAAAACAAGTAGAACATTCTTTGTATTTGTATTTTGTCTCTCTGTGGCTTGTGAGCTACAATGTAATGCATACCTTCTCCTGTGGTTTTCAAATATGAGTCTATTGCTCTGCTGTATGTCACCATAGTAAATCTATTATAGCAACAGATTTTGACCAGTAAACAGAAAAAGGAAAATGGATTTTCACGTGAAGGTGAGACACCGGGTTCATGGTGGTCATAGGAACTCGCAAGAACTGAAACAGCACTCCTTACTGTTTCAGCATGTGCAAGAATCAGACATGTACAAAGCTGCTGAATAGAGCAATTTTCACAGTGATTCAAGGCAAAGTCATTTAGCACAGATGTTTCTGTAATTGTGATAGACTCAGAAAATTCAGTGTTCAGCAGTCCTTGAACACCCATTTCCCATCTATATGGTGTATCCTGAGTAATTAATATAATAAAATGGAATAAGCCTAGTCTGGGTAAGGTATATCTCCCTGAAAGTTATGGGGAGCAGGGAAGAGGGTGACAAGGTTTTACATGGTGTGTTTTTGCTCTTATATGATTGGTTCTCTATTAGCTTTGTTCTGTGGTTTGGGATTTTGTTTATGGTTTTTACTTGATTGACTTTAGGATAGAAATTATTTAGTACATGGTGCTTCATTCTAGTTTGAGTGAATCAAAAGAGCTGTGATGAACCATATTGAAACTCTGTTTCATTCCATCATTCAGCAATATGAAGAACACCTTAGGTCTGCTCCAAAAAATAGGCATTGCTTACCAGTCATGTAGGTATTTGCAGCGACCTGAATGGCAGAGCTGGCTTTCCATTAATTTTTGACAGTTTCTCTGATTTTCCTTTGAAATCACAAACACTGGATGATGATAAGGAATACATGGAATATTCTTGGAAGAAGAGGAGGAAAAGAAGAGACTGTAGGAGATCACATAAAACCTGTAATCCAGAGAAATATAACACAGGGCTTTGGACAGGACTTTAACCAACCTGATCTAGGGGAAGGTGTTCCTGCCCATGGCAGGGGACAATGGATGTAGGTGATCTTTAGGGTCTCTTCCTACCAAAACCATTCTATGATTCTATGATCCATTCTTCAGGGATGAATTACATAAAGTAGCAACATATGACACAGAGAAAAGACACTAACAGGTAAACCTGGGTATCAACTGGGATTGTGACACCAAGTATTCAATTTAGAATAAATAGACTGAAACAGAAGCCAGTGGAGGAATTAGCCATTGTTGGACTATGCTACTGATTGTAACCAAGTGAAACAAAAAAATACAAGGCATAGTATGACCAAGTACTGGAAGAGGAAATGTTGTGCACAGAATCTCTATATTAATTCAACCCATGACCCCATCTCACTATTATGTACTGATATTCTTGTTCTGTCTGTGCTTCCAGCTGCAATAGCGAGATCCCATACTAGAAGAAGCATTGGTCTCACACTCTGCAGAACTAGGAATTTAAATGTGCCATCATATCCACCTTCTTGTCTTAAAAATTTAAGTTGTCTTATTTTTTCCATTTCCTTACCTGCCAAACAGTATTTTTCTGAGGAAGCATCACAGTCTTCAGGCATATACATAGCTGATACTGAAGAGGACTACACAAAAGAGAGCTCCTAAAGCTTCCTATTCTTTTCCTTTTTAGCTGTTAACAATAAAACTGAGAACAGTGATGTTGAAAGTGGAAAATCACAGATCATTTATCTTTTGCCTTTCCTGATCTAAACTTTACATGTGACTAAGAAGAGCAGGATCCTCATTCAAGATCCAGATAAAGCTTTCCCTAAATATATCTATTGATAAAGGTGTATGAAAGGGGGCTGTTGCTTCTTTATCACATACACTGAGCCTTGTCATGAGGTCAGAGTGACACACACTCTTGTGCTGTCTCGGGGACCATTTACTCCGTAATCACTCACATGAAGTGGAACTACTCCTGCAATAGAAACAGAGACTGACCTACTGCAGACATCCCAGAGACTGATCTTCAAATCTCTGCTGCGGGGTGTAGAGATGTTACACGTGAAGATGCTCTAGCCCCCTGCTACTAGATGAAAGGTACAGACCTCTCTCTTCCACAGCCCATCTATTGTGAGCTGAGGCATATATGAGTATCACAATCTAAAGCAGGGTTCGAAGTTCTGAACCCTGTTAGGTACTCCCAGTAGTGCAGACTGTTCCTGTGTATCTAATTAATCTTTAAACATATATGGCACAGGGAAAAGGCTTTTAGGGTATCAGTGAAGAGTTTCCTCTCATTCATACTCATGTCATTCCCAGGTAGTACTTTAAGGTTTTTCTGCAAGATAGACTTTGTGGCGTTTGATTCTCCTGAACCAAAAACGAAATTTAGGGCACGAGTGACTCATATTCTGTGTCAATGTTCACATTCAGCTGTAAAGTAGCCAGGAACTACTGGATAAAGAAAGGTAACTTTAAAAAGTTGCTTTAAAGTAGTGACTACTATCCTTTCTTGAAAAGGAAATTTTAGTCTCTTCCTTCATGCAAGAGTTCATGGTTGAAAACTTACTCTGAGGTGAAATATATCAGTTTCTCCAATACTACCATCACCCACTGAAGCAAATAGGATAGCCATTGGGTAGTCTTTTCTGCAGCACTGGGCTATCCTGAGGTGTACAGGGTTTTTGCACAGAAATCTCTGTTGAGAGACCCTACTTGCCAAACTCAAGGCACTTTCAGGGCCAGATAGTGTGTCAGATGCTTTGATCTGGATGAGAGTGAACCAGTAGTTACCCTGCAGTCTTTTCAAATGCTACCCAATCTCCCCCTTTGATGGTTTGCAGGGTAAAATGATGTGTTTTATACTCCACAGTAATTTCACAGTAGAATAATCCCATTGATTTGGATGTGATTTGGATGAAGCCTCACAAGTACATGGCTGTTCAGCTGAAAGGATAGTCAGACCAGTAGTATCGGGGGTTGAATGGTGGAGCTGAGCTCAGTTTGAGCTACCAGATGGGTGAAGTGACCCGTTTACCTGCATATAATAGCAAGAGAGGTTGGAGAGGTCAATCTCACTTCCAGCATGATACATGTTATGTCAAAATGGTTTGTGACAGCTCCCACTGGCTCAAGAATGACTCCTGCTGACTGAGAAATACTTATGACAGCTCCTACTGACCCGGCCAGTGGGAAACACCTCTTTAACTCAACTGGGATAGATGGTACTGACAAAATATGAGAGGTCCAGGTCAGATCTCAAATCTTTGTCAGTACATTGCGGTCAGAAAATAATGTCACATGATCTGGTCCTCTTCCAAGTAGTTAATCCAAACTGGAGTATCATAACTTGACTTATATGTGAAATAATGCATTGGGTAAAGATCATAAGTGATGAATCTTCTTTTAACTTTTTCTCTTGCTCAGTTTTTATTGATTATAGTCCTCATTATTAATTATATTTATATATAAATATATATTTTCTATTTTACATAGCTATTTACACAAATACATACAATTATACATATTTTTATAATGTGTTACTGAAAAAAGCCCAGAAAAAATACTATTATAGGAAAATACTTAACCATGAGCATTAAAATAAATCTGTGTACAACCTAATTAGACTTATTTAATCAAGGCGCCACATGAATGTATTTTAAAAGAATGCCATGATTCTGTTCTGCTTTAAAGGATGTTGGGTCTCTACCCCAACATTCTTTGCAAAAACTCTGTACACAGGGTAGTAGCCATAACATAGAGAAAAAAGTTCAAGCTGTTCAAGCTGGTTGCCACTGAGACAGAGAGCTGAAAGTGAACTATGTGCTGAAACACAAAGCTGTGTGATGAGATCAATATTTCTGCCTTTTAATTTTGCCTCCTCACCTTCTCTTCTTGCAAGCTTTAAAAATATGCTGCTCACAATGCTGACCAGTGATAATCACCATATTCATCTCCTTTTCATCTGTTGGCATATGGCTTTCAAGGTGTTCCATCCTTTTTTGTCAAGAATGTATAACTTCAGGGTCAATCAAGCACAATCATCTGTGTTTTACATCAGCAGAGTTCATTTATTTATGGAAACAATGCCTAATGAGTTATGGTGAATCATATAATAAGGATCTCTCCTGACTTATGCAAATTTCTCACATAAATTTGATCCAAATAAGATACAAAAAAGGCTTAAACTATAAAGTGAAGTCTCCTGTTGGTGACATATACTTGATCTTTTTCTGTCTGTATCAGTAATATCTTATAGTACTCTGTGTTAATAATTTGCATTTATCCCTGAAAGTTTTCCTTTTGAGAAGTTTATAGTTGAACAGACAGTAGTATTGAAAAATTTAAATCACTTTTCTGATAGAATGCCTTGCAAGAATGGTTTATTGAAGTAAAATATTATCTATTTGCTCAGCCTTAGTTGTTATATATAATTGATTATACAAATACAAATTCATCCTGCTAGGATTGCTGAACCAGAAAAGAGCCAACAGAGACACCTGCCTACAGCAAGAACTGAACAAACTTCTTAAAGCAAAAAATATTTTTAACATTCTTATATTTCTGCTTTACCTTGTGTGTATAACTACCTAATCAGAAAACTGGCTGGTCTCCTATTTTCATCCTAAACAGGACCTGGAATCAAAACAAATCTGTGACTAAGATACCAGCTGAATCAATCTTACCTGCATTGATCTTAGGAATCATATGAAATGTCCTACCAGTCTCTACTTCTTTCCATTCAGTGAAAATGAAGCACAAAGTATCTAGTGCAGAGTGAGCCCTCTCTGGTATCAGTTTTTTGCCTCCACAAAAATCTGACCAATTTTCTGCCTCTGGGCTGAACCTGGCTGGCAGCTAAGCCCCCACTCAGTCACTGACTCCCCCCACCAGGATGCAGGACAGAATTGGAAGGGAAGATGTGAGACAAAACAAAACCAAACCAAAACACTTGTTTGTTGAGAATATGACACCTTTATAAGTAAAGAAAAAATAGAAAAGAAGTAGCTGGCTCAAAGACAGTCACTCATTACCACCCAGCAACAGAACAGCAAGCAACAATTACCTTGGAAAAAAAATCTCTGTCAGTTTTATTGCTGAGGCCAGTGCTTATGGGATGGGATATTCCTTGGATCAGTTACCATTGGCTGTCCTGGCTGGGCTGTATCTCCTCCAAATCTTTTGCTAAGTACAAGACTACTCTTTGGGGCAGCAGAGTAAGAATCAGAGAACAACATAAAGCTGTAGAGATAAAATACTGGTGAGTTTCAACACCGTTTTGGTCACAAATCCAAACCACGTTACTATAAAATCCACTAATTAGTAAATGAACAACATAACAGCTGGACTCAGTACAAAAATGATATCCACAAAGACATTCTTCAAATGTCATTTGGCCCTAGGTTTCATGGATCATGTCTGTATAAAAGAGTAAAAGCAGAGTTACATTGTATTTCAGCCTGAAACAGTACAGAAGCTGATAAAGTTGGCATGTTTTATTTGCCAGTGGCACCTGTAACACCATAAAACTATCAGGTGCAGGTGCTCAGGCATCAGCAGGCAAGGGCTGCTGGGGTGGCATCTCTAAGGAGAGACTGGGGTTGGTTCCCCATCTCCCCAGCTTGTTGCAGCCATCTCCATCAGACCCACCACAGGACACAGCAAAACCCCTCAGCAGAGATGGTGGCACCTCTGGGAAAACACCTCTAAGAAAGGAAAAAACTGCGTGACTGTAAGGAGTGAGGGCAAAAGAATGTGAGAGAGTCCTGTGGACACCTAGCTGAGAAAAGAAAAGAGGGGGAAGAGTTGTTCCAGCAGCCAGAGCAGAGATTCCCCTCAGCCTGTGACGAGTACTAAGGTGAAGGACATATTTCCATGCAGCCCATGGAGGACCCTCTCTATGTTGAAACAGGTAAACATGCTTTGAAGGAAGCTGAAGCCTGTGCAGAAGAACATACTGGAACAGGGGAAAAGTGTGAGGAGAAAGAAATGGCAGCAAAGAGTTGTTATGGATATACCCGCAACCCCACACTCCTCATCCCTCTGTGCCACCTGAGAAGCAGGGTCATGTGAGAGGAGCAAAGCTGAGCCTAGGAAAAAGTGAAGAGGGGATGGTGGTTTAGTTTTTATTTTTCACCTAGATCTATTTTAATTGTCAATGAGTTAAATTCCTTTTCCCACATTGAATCAGTTTTGCCTGAGATCATAACTGGTGAATGACCTTCCCATTCTTAATCTATGAGATTTTTCATTGTATTTTCTCCCCCTAACCCGAGGGAGAAGGAGAGTGAGAGAGCTGGGTGGTACAAGCCAAACATTCATGTCCATCCTCTTTATTCAAACTTTAATTCATATCCCACAGGAAGACCCTCATGCTAGGGGTGAACCTACTTCCTTTTTGAAATATTCAGAATTACTCAGAACCACAGTAACCAACATCTCAGGTGAATTTATCTGTCCTACACATGGAATGAAAAACGTATGTTATCACTGAGATGTGTTTTGCCCAGTGAAAGTAGAAATTGTGGTTATACAATATGGCTGAACCATCAGCAGCCCTACATTTCAACACAACAGAACGTAAGAAGAAAAACAACATTGCAAGCTTTTAAGCAAGATTCTTTCTGGCCAAATAAATTCTGAAAAATAGTCTGGATCAAAAGGGATGCCTAACCCAGTAAAGTCCAATATTTGAAAAACAAGCCTAAAAAATGCTGTGTTTGTGTTTGAGATCTTGCTTCATGTAAGTGAACATGTCTTTATAGCAAGATGTCCAAAATCCTATCTTGGGGGTTATCCTTTTGGCTTGGCCTGAAGCACATAAGCCTACTCTCATATTCAGGCTTCAACAAAGAAAATGTGAACAAAAGATAAGCTTAGACTCAACTGAAGGTTAGGACCAGTACTTATAAAATAGGGTAGAAATTGCTATTGATTTTCCTTTTGCCATTTAATCAAAATCCTCTCAAATTTGGTTAAGTCACATGTTTTTGAAAAATAAAATATAGCCCACTCATATGATCAGAATATAAAGCCTTTTTAGACTTTAACTAGATACAATGTAGAATACCTTGTAAAAACATATTTTTGTTCCTTGTGTCAACACTGCCTGGCATTATTTCACAATTACACTTTCAAGACACAGAGGCAATTATAAGACTTTCTCTGAAGATTTTAATCTGTTAAAAGAATAGAAAAAGATAAAAATGTCTCTAATGTTTAAGACCAAAGTCTATCTAACCCAGCATACTGTCTCTGAAGTAGTCAGTAAGGGACGTTAAAGAAAATAATTTAAACACAAGAAACTAAAACAAAGCAAGACAAAACAGAAATCCATGGTGCTAAAGTGGAATAAACCCTTTCTTTGTTATGTCCTTTTAGCTTCTGGCAACATACCTTTTCCTGACCTGGAGAATCACTTAGTCCTGTTTAATAGCTCTTTATCCTTTTCTTTCATCAATTTGTATAATCACTTTTTTTAACCGATTTATGTTTGTGGCCTCCACAATATTTTGTGGCAAGCAGTTATACAATGAAATTATGTGACCTGTGAAAAAAATGGGGTTTTTCTGTCCCTTGTAGACCTGTCACCTCATAATTTAATTATCTGCATGTAATTCTGATTGCTGGCATGGGATATATTCCCCTTTTCCATCGTGCTCTTGACTTTATATATTTTTATTGTGCTCTTCCTCAGTTATTCTTTTATTTTACTTTGCTTTCTTCTTTTTTTATTCTTTTATTCTCCCAAGACTCTGAGTGCATTTAAATTGTCCTTGGACATAAGCTATTCTCTACCTCTCATCATTGTTTTCATTCTTCTCTGTACCTTTCTTAGTTCTCATATATCCTTTTGAAATGAGGGATTATAAGTTTATATTGTATTCCAGAAGCAAGTACCATCATAAAGTGAAATTCCATGGATTTCTATGGTTATATAGTATTTCATATTTTCTTCTAAAATCCCTACTTAATAATTGCTAACATTCTGCTTGCCTTTGCAACCACTTCAAGGTATTGATCTGATGTTTTGTGAGAAATATCCAATGACTACAAAATCCTTTTTTTGGACTGGCATAATGAATTCAGAGTTCATCGTGGTGTTTGAGCATTTACTACTGTTTTAACCATTCTGATTGCTTTATACTTGTTGACATGAAATTCCATACTACATTATATCACACAGTCAGTGAGTCTCATAATTTTTTTTCCGAAGCTCTTTGCAGTCAGCTTTAGTTTCGATCTCTTAAATAATTAAACAAGTAATTAATAACTGTGGCATAACATATACATGAGAGGACTGAAAAAAAGATAGGAAAGACATTTCTTAATATTTTGCTGCTCAGCTTTGCAGGTTTAATGTTCTTTTAATATTTTAAAGATAAGGGTTAAAAATTTAGTTATATTGTCTCAAGTAGACATCAGTAAATAATTATGTGTACACAGACATGAACATGTGGTGGCAAGTATGATCACTAAAATAAAAAAGACTAATGTCTATCAGGGTGTTCAAAATACCAATCAGACATATAGAAATACCTTAAAGAAGAAGAAAAGAGCACAATTTATCCATAAAAATGCAAATAAGGACACAGTCAAGAACCCACTCTGCTTAAAAAGATCTTGTACTGCAATTTCTCCCAGACATTTTAGCATACAGGAAAATGTCTGAGTAGCAGTGAGTATTCTTCCATTAAACATGAGTAACAGTTGTATTGTAGTCAACATATCTTCATTTCAAGATACATATTCAAAACCCCTGACCTTTACTGTAAAAAAAAAAAAAATCTAAGAAAAGAAAAGTAAGTTCTTTTATTCAGCTTGGAGATTTGCAGTGTTATATGATTGACACAGAAAAAATATTACGTTGTACTATAAAAAAAAAAAAAAAATCTAAGAAAAGAAAAGTAAGTTCTTTTATTCAGCTTGGAGATTTGCAGTGTTATATGATTGACACAGAAAAAATATTACGTTGTACTATTCTATGGCAGACAAGCCCAAGGCTATTCAGATGAGAGAGCTAATAATCATGCTGGCAAAAGAAATTTCTTATTAAAACCTTGTTAAGAAACTACAATAATTCATTAAGGGTTATATCATTATAAAAATCCATCATTGTTGTAGACTGTTTCCTGGGGCTTCAGTTTAGTAAAGTTTGACGTGCCCTTTATGCTCCAAAATTAGGTAAAGCTAGAAATGATTTATGCACTGAAAATGTTGAAGATTTTATAAAGCACAAAAATAACTATGCACAGCCTCCTAACCTTGGCATAGTACCTCAGGGGTTCATAGCACAAGAAAAAAATGTCTTTTAAAATGGACGGTTTTAAGCCTTGTGTATTCAATGGGTCAAAACCTGCTTACATTAAAAACAGTGGGACTTCAAATGTTTTCACTAGGAATAAGATTTTCACATGGAAAAAAATAATTTGAGAATAACTAAAGGTAACATCAAACTGGTCTAATGAGATGAGACCAAATTAATAAAAAAGATGAAGAAAAGGAAAAGAAAAAAAAAGAGGAAAAAAAACCTCCATCAAATATGAGCAACTGTAATTTAAAAAATATCATGGGCTAAGGCTCCATAGGTATTTTTCAAGATTAGTTTCTGTCCTCGTTCCATGCATATTTTCTCTTCTAGCTAAAATTATGGAAATCGTCTCCTCTAAGCAAAAAACCTGTTATATTCTTTAAAATGAAATTAGGAAAACTGCATCAAATGAAAAGATTATTTAAGGTTCCCCCAGAGAAGGAATGGGTAAACAATGTGTAAATTTTTGCCTGAATAACAGTCTGTGGATAACACCACGTCACCCATCGAGGTCACCAGCAGTACCCTAGTGATGCTGGCTGCAGAGATCAAATTCCATCCAGAAGAACAAACTGCCCTGAACAGAGCTGTGGAAGAGTGTCTGTCAGTGCCATTGGTTCATGATGAAACGGGCTGTTTGGGCCCTCATCTGATAGTGAGCAGTGTTACAAATGAACACTGGCCAGTCCCTCACCAGTCATCAGCCAGATGTTTATATCCAAAGTTATGCACTTTTTCATATGCATCATTAAGATCCATTTAGTTTAATTCAATGCTCAGTTTTATTATATGCTCAAGTCACAGTACTTCCAGAATATCCAGACTAGTAATTTTTGCAGTTAATGATGAAATTAATAGAAATATATCACACTAATTGGCAGGTTTCTTGGCTGGGGTGCTGGTAGGCCAAGTGTTGAATGGGTTGTGAAAACTGAAATAACCTCTCACTTTTGAGATGGTCCTTGTTAACTGGAATTGAATCACACTGGAAAAAGATAACTGTTGTTGCTTTAGCTGCACTATCTTTTTGGAAGATGGTTGATTTTTCTCTCCACAGGTAGAACACTGGCAGACATTCTTTGTAAATACTAAATTCACACATGGCCACTTGTGTATGTTCTTGGTGAAATGTAAAAGTGATGCTATGCATCTACATCTACAAAACCTTATTCTGAGCAAACATGCTCACATACAAACACAATTTCTTGTTCAAATAACTGAAATCTTAACAATAGAATCATTATTAGTCAGGGTCTAGTTTTTATGTGAAAGGAAATAATAGAAACATACTGAAATTTCTATATGTACATTTCCTGTTTTCTAGCCCTTTTCCTGGTGGTGCTGTCACTTGTCTTTGCTCTTGGAAATCCTAAAGCTGATGATTTCATGCTGGTCTGTGGAGGGGAGTGGTTATAACACAAAATCATCTGCAGCTAGACTCCTTTTCCAGAAGGAATGTGATCTTCATGCTTTTTGTGTCTTTCTCCCCATTCTAGGGTCCACTTTGGGTCATTTTTCTGTTTGCAAATATGTTTTAACACCGTTCCTTTCCTTTCCTTTATTGCTCCACAGTTGGATTTAGTACCTTTGTTACCTCTAAACTCAGTTTTACATGGCTTCAGGTCTGCCTTTCTGTAACTGAGTGAATTGTTCATTCCTATGGGATCTCCAGTGCCAGCCTGCATTCAATGCCTTATCATCCCACTCCCGTGGTCCTCTACGCTGCATTCTGCATTCCCACGTTTCAGGGACTCTGCTGTAGTACCAGGCCTGCATTTTTATACACTACAGAGTTGCATTAGAATGTTAAAGCTAAACTGAGGGAACAAATGTTGCAGGCAGACCAAGACCCGTCCATGCAAAGCAGGCCTGACGAGCCTCAGTCCCGTGGTTTTTGCACACTCACTGCAAAGCTTATGGTCTATCTCTTACCCTGGCAGTGCTCTGCTACAAGGCTACAGGGTAACAGTGCATCCTGTCTCTAGACCATGCAAGCAGCTTTTAAGTATAAAAACAATTCTCAGAGGTTAGTGTGCCTCCTCTGTGAGGGCAAAACACATCTATGAATGTTCCTATAAACACAGCGATCCCAGTGTATTATGGCATAATTTCAACCCCGTGATTCTTTGTAATATGCATTTAATTGGCACATGGAAAATGGTGGGTTTTTTTCATTTTAACCAGAAAGAAAAACCACTGACATTTCAGATTTAGGGGGAAATAGGCAATGAACTCTCCATGTAATAAAAATCTCCCTTCTTCCCCTGACATTTACCCTAGGAAAGATATTTGACATCAGGGACAGGACATACGGAAGGATGACACATGGAGCAAATGGGAATAGGTTACCGGTCAGTTCTGAATCTAAATGAAATGTAGATACTGGGGTCTTTCTGGTTTCTTTAAAGGTCCAAAGTTTATACTGGATGTAATATTCCTAATAAGCTGTTCCTGACATCAGACAGCTATTAGAATCTTCTTTCTCACGGCAATATTTTTAAATGAAATAGGTACTGCCTCCTGCTGTGGCACCTGCTGAACGTCTAAGCCTTTCTCACTCCAAGCTCTCTGAAAATGAATAGGATCATTTGTTTTAATGTAACTCCTTCTAGTATGCACTTCAGGGGTGTACTCTAAGATACCAAACTCTTTACCAGAATAGTAGGTAAAACAATGTATAGAATTATCATACACAGGGAATGCAGGAAAATTTGTCCATCCAGTTTGAAAAGTACAGATTTCCTGCTTTTTCATGATTATATGGGAATAATTCTGATTTCTGCTTAACTGCTGTTTTGATCTCTTTGCTGGTTGCCAGATGGTGTGGACTCAGTTCAATGTATTCGGTGTTAAATGTTAGGGCCCTGTGTGGTTGCATCCTAGTTATTTAGTTCAGTTAAGTTTCCAGATGAATAAATGCAATAAGAAGGTTGTGGCCCTTTAACCTCCACAGCATGTTTTGTCTCACCTGTGCAAAATGAAGAAATACTTAGGATGTGCTGCAGTCTCTGAATTGCACTGGTTCCATGGAGCTGTGTGTAAACCTGAATAAATGCACATTTTAAGTAATTTTACGCTCAGAAGACAACAATAAGCAAAAGTTAACTATGTTCATGACTTCAGGCACTGTTATTCCAAAAAAAGTCCAAGCTCTAATTCTGAGCAATGGATGAATTGACATAGGATATTTTTCAAAGGACTTAGATATACCAGGAATGGGAAACAGATGTTTATTGTACTCTGCGGTAACTGAATTTAATATTATATTGATATAATATAGATATGGCAGATATGGTAACCACTCAAATGGGGCTATCTCATATTAATATCTCCCTTAAAAGAGATGATTTTCTGTCCTGTTGTAGGTATTTAACTGTAAATAAGGTTAATCTATAATTGAGGTTATTTAGCGTAATCTGTATGGGATTGTTTTCATTAACTGATCCTCATGTTACACATCCTCCAAATAGGCTTGATGCTGCTCCCCTAAACTGTATTATGCTGCAAGAATACTTAGGCCAGGGTTTATTTTGAATAGCTTGACCACACTGGTTTTTGTTTTCCATATTACTCTCTCAGCCAAATACTTCCACTGCCTGAACTAGACTAGACGCTCAGGCATATGGCTGTCACTATTTCATGTAGCCTGCATCACATGTTTGCCATGATTCAGAGATAAAAGGCCACAGGGCAGCAAATCTCAGATGCATTAGCCATCCCAGCAAATCTGTGACTCACTAAGTTGTTTCACCTTCCTGTGGTATTGCTGGCATCTTGAGCTCTGACTATGTGATTTGTTGTTTTTCATGACAGAAAACTGTCAAAATGAATATACAGTTAACCACCAATGTCTAACTGACCTCACTCACTCTTTGTCCTTATTAGCACCTCTTCCTTCCATCAATGGCTAAGTCTCTGCTTTCACTAGAGCCTAAGGAGCTCTCTTCCTTAAAGACTAAATTGTTTCCACAAACCATCTGTCACCAGCTGAATGCCTGTTTTTCCACAGTTAACAGCAACTAGTGCTTATTCCAGCTATAAATCCCTGATGCAGTTTGAGAGAATTTGGTCTCTATTTATTTTTTTCTGTTTCTATCAATTCATCATAGGAAGATATTTTTTCAAGTCAGGGAAAATTTCAGTGTACTGTGAGATTAACAGATCAGCTTTGACCAAGAAAAGGAAAAGCAAATGAACAATTTTCACCTTCCTTTCCTCTTTGTGCTAATGATGTGAGCTGTGAGTGACTCTTGTAGAGTATCTGCAATCACAGACTTGTCTAGTTCTATTATTCCCTTCATTTTCTCTTTCTTATTCTCTTTATTCTTGTTTCCCTTGATTATTACAAGGGGTGTATTTGGCATGGTCAGGAAAGAAAGTGGAACACAACATCCTCCAGCAACAACATCTTCCCGTACTTAAGTTCTTGATTTTTCAAAACAAGAAACACCAATACATGTCCAGAGGAACAGAAAATGTTTGATTTTTTTGAGCCAAAAACTATGCTTTTTTGCAAAATAAATACACATCTATATTGCTGAGCCAAAAGGAAACTCAGTAGAATAGGACGAAAGTCCAGATTTATTGATAGGATGGTAAGTGCTTCGCAAATATGAATTATC
>VZTR01006528.1:22704-39742 GCA_013400775.1 Chaetops frenatus | reverse complement strand
GGTAAGTGCTTCGCAAATATGAATTATCACAAAACCATTTAGAGCTGATTTGATATACTGACCTAGTAGTTGATTTGAATTCCAGGAATGGTATAAAAATCAGTCATGTCTCAAAGGGGATTCTGGCTTTCTTTTGTTTTCTGTGTCATCTTTGGGAACATGCTGTAGGTACATCATACCAATGAATTTTTTCATGTCACAGGGCTGAAAATAAGAAAGAAAGAAAAAAAAAGATCCATGAAAGATCCCAGACAGTGTTTGTGCTGTGCCATACTTTCTCAAGAGCACTTGTTGTAAAATTGCCTTAAACAGGCAAACTCCTTGAAAAGTTGAAGTTGGACAAAAGCAAACACAATGATCATAGCTGCAGTCACACAGCAGGCATGTAGCAGTCGAGTTCACAGCTGCTTCTTTCTCTGGAGTGATACATGCAGCACTAGAAACAGCAATAAGCTTTTGGCGAAGATGCCACAGATCAGCAGTTTTATCAAAGGGACAGACTAGCTGCAGAGAATTTCCCATCCCACCACCCCTTTTCAAAGAAGAGACACAGAAGCATCTAGTGAATCAGAGACTACATTCCCATAGAGGTTCTTATGACAAGTGCTGTCAAAACCACATGGAAATATATCCTCTTTGATTTAACTTCATGCTGGTTTGCTGGCGTTTTCTGAAAGGTCTTTTCTTGTGGGGTTTTTGGATCTTTGGTTGTTGGGTTGCTCTTTTTTTTTTTTTTTTTTTTTTTTTTTAATAAAGAACCCTTTACTGATAAACTTCATCTAAAAAACTGTGGGACTAAAGATGTAGATTCCTCTAAATGTCAGCCTGTGTCTGGTACAGAAGTTGAATAACTGAAGCTAGAAATAAAATAAAAATACTTTCATTTAAATTATTTGTCCTCTGACATAAACAGAGAAAAAATACAGTTAGATAAATCAGTCTTTGAAATTAAGTTTAACATATAGTCTTTCATAAAAATTGGTCCTTTTCCTTTCCCTAACAACAACAACAACAAAAATTAGCTCTTTGACCATAGCATACAGAATTTGTCAAAATTAAAATCCACTGTTTTCTAGACTTCCTGCCTGGAGATGTTACAACTAAAAAAATAAAAACAAAAAACAGAAAACAAAACCAAACCAAAACAAAGAAACCAACACAAACCCAACCCAACCCAAACAACAACAAAAAAATCCAACACACAAAAATCCCCAAGAAGCAAAACACTCAAAACCAGAATAACAGAAAAAAATGAAAGGAAGGCTGTTTCTCACCTTTCTGTACTGAGAAACCAATCTCCAGAAAGACAATATTAACTTACCCTAGAATTTTTTAAAAGAACAACAGAGAGTAATCAAAGTGGCTGTCCTTGAACTGTAAAAATGCTTTGTGTGGGAGCTGCTGGCATTTTCAGCCTACAATGGGAAAGGAGTTTGTGTATCGTATCTTAATCCTGTACCTTTACAGTGTTTTGGTGATTTTTCTTGCCAGGACAGCTGCTGATGAACTAAAAAATACATTTGTATGTCCAAGTGCACATGGGATGAGATCCCACAAAAAATCACCATTTTATTTTTTTCTTAACCATTTGTGATTTTGTTATTAATTTTCTGTTTAAAGAAGTGCCCATTCAATGCCTTAGGCAAATGTGCATAAAACTTGAAAAAATCCCATCAATGTTTTCTGAGGACTAACCAAGCAGCTGCTCTGAACATAAAGAGCTTTCACCGGGACACTGATTGCTCCCAAAGCAGCTCTTTTCCTCCCACAAAGGTGCATTTCAGCAGACCTGCTGGAAGTCTTCTGTGACATACAGACTTCCCAGGAAAGCCAGTCTCTAAAACCTGCTTTTAGTTCCTCTGGCAGCTTTATTACTCCAGAGATTTCTGAGCTTCTGTTCTTTGCTGACATGCAGAGATGTATGGTGGTCAGGATAAACACCGGGAAAAACAGAACAATGGCACCTTTCAACATGGAAGTGAGGATGAGCAGGAAGAGAGTTAAAAGGTGGATACTTTTAGGACATAGCAGGACACAGTTGTTCTTTTGTATTAAGTAAAAAAATAACTTCTTTAAAACATGTTTTTGCCTTCACTCTGACAACCAGCATGCACGGGAATTAAACATCTGGAGCTATGGTGTGTCTGAAGTTTGAAGGTATTTCAAAAGAAAGCAACTTTTAAAAGTCCATCCCCTTGTGTCTGATTTGAGTGCCTTCTGAAAAAAATAAGCAGTAAGACAGCTAAGGACAAGTTGGCTTCTCTTTGCTGGAGAGGACTATCCATGTGTTTTGAGGCTCACAGAGCTGTTGATGTCTTCACGTGGTAAAAGCCAAGTCAGTCCTAATTGTAGTAGTGATTTAGCAGCAGATTTCCTTATCATAATATTCAATACTTATATTGATATAAGCTTAGTAAGAATAGTTTGGTGGAATGGAATTTAGATCCAGATTTAATTTCCCTGAATGTAGGTGTCTAAAGGAAAGATGAATATATACATTTCCTATGTACTTAACAGAGATTTGATCAATACAGCCAAGGAAGCCTGGAGAGCAAATCAAAGGTCCAGCCTTTAAAAGTCTACCTAAGCTAACAGCGAGTTGAATTGCTCTCAAGGATCTTCAGATTGTCCTACAGCCTTCTCCAAAACTGCTAGAAGATGTTCTTGTTCCAATTTTCAGCGATGTACTTGCATATGAACACAAAATCCCTTACCTGGGAAGTCCTTTCTTTATATCCTTGGTGTAGTGAGATGGGGTCAAGGCTACTGGTAGAATACAAAGTTAGAGACAGTCTGACTTCATAGCAGCAGCCTTTTAGATTAAGGGGTTACCATCCAACACTTACTTCCCTGCTTAGGTTCCAAATTAAATTAGTGATATTTTCAGAGTGCCTGAGTACTGTCAGTTCCGGGTGAAGTCAGTATTCTTACAGGCTAAGGGAAGTTTTAAAATTTGTTTGGGCAGCGAGTCTAACTTTAAAAATGCAGCCATAATTATTTAAAATTTAAAAGAATTGTATTTGGGAATCATACTGACACCCAATGGCGTGAAATCAGACAATGGGAAATTTTCAACACTACAAAACTGCATCAAAATTTACAATCAGAGCAATATTTTTAAAAATGGTTGAAAATTCATGCAAAAGAATCAATAACCTATTTCAGGAATAAGAAGACATAATGAGAGTTTCACACAAATTGAAGGAATTATAATAGATGAGAAATTTAATGAGAAAAATTTTAAACCTTAAAGATTCAATTCCAGCAGCACCTAATATTCAGCATGTTGATGTCAGGGCACTCAATGCCCTACATAACCTCAGCAAGTGAACTTCAGGACAGCCTTGAGACTTCTTCTGTGCTATGGCAAAGAGAAGACTGGAGAACCATTTTGGGTGTATCTAGGGCAAAGGAAACAGTAGTATACAAACGTGAACAGAGGGGAAGGGAATGCCTAGAAAAGAAAATATATGGCTATGAGGTTTTCCAAAATTATATGTGTGGCTCTACATGTAGGTAAAGAATCACACCACAAGCCTCTCATTATTATGTTAAAAAACTTTGGAAATATATATCTGCCCACACAACAAGATTGCTATTAATAGTGAAAAATGGTCTGGAGATTCAGTGTTCATATTTACATAAACATACAACACGTGCACACACACATGCAAATATTCCTTACAGTTAGAAGTGCATTTCATTTCGTTCTTCTTTTGTTCTGGTATAAGCCATAATTACCTGCTAAAGTCAGTGGAACTCTAAGTGTCAATGGGATGAGAATAAAGGGGNTCCTTCCTTCCTCCTTTCCTTTTTCCTATTGTGAAGCTGAACCTAAATGCTGCATAATTTTGTGATCTGAAAGATGAAAATTAAAAACTAGATCTAGCATATAATTTTTTTTTCTTCAACTATGTAGTAAGTGTTGTCAAATGCACTGTCATCTTAACTTCAGTCTTCCTTATAATGGTACAATTTATTACATAATTCCATAAAAGCAAGTAGAGTTCATCAGAACCACATTGGTGTAAATAAGAGAAGAATCAGATTTTGAAAGATAACATCTTGTTGTCTGTTACATAATTGTCAAAATGGATGAAAAAACCTTGTTATGTTCCTCTAGACCATGTACCTTTAAAAGCGGAACTGCTAATGTTTGATGGAGCTCCATTGAAAGATACGGAAATTATAAGGCTGCTATACATATCTGTACATCAATGTCATTTAGGTACAAATGTTGTAAGCTGACCCAAGCAGGTTTCTTCTGCAAAAATACCCCAAAACAACAACAACCAAACAAAAAACCCTCTTGAACCCCACTTAAAACCACAAACAAACAAACAAACAAACAAACAAACAAACAAACAAACAAACAAACAAACAAAAATAATTGCATGTCAGACACATTTAAATAAAAAAATATAGTAGCTATCTATTAGAGATTATGCTGGTTTTAAAAACTCAGTGGGGAAATTAAGACCACTCAAGCCACTCTAAAGGGTGTAGCTCAAGCCAAAAAGGACTTTTGATAGTGCCTATTACTAGGAAAGATATTTCATATTCAATTCACAAAAGAGTTTCTGGGAAAAAACAGGGTGAATTTGATAACTGCTTCAAGAGGTTCATCAAATTAAAAAAAAGATCCCACTCTAACAACAACAACAACAACAACAACAACAAAAAACAAAACAAAAACAAAAACAAAAACAAAAAAGTGAGAAAAAGAGAAAGTTTCTAAAATCTTTGAGAGATTTTATCTAGCAGTTCAGGAATTTACCCAGGATGACATAGACTCAAGTTAAATCTGCGCTCCCTCTCTGAGTCTACATCATTCGAAAGAAGGACTTCATGAATACTATTATGGCATAAGGTGACACAGGACATATTCAGCACTTCTTGCCTTTAGAGAAGTCTTTGAAGTTGTAGCTGGAAATTTTGTTGGAGCTGAACTTGTAATCAAAGCGGAAAAAAAATTTACAGCAATTACTTTAAATCTTCACTCAGTCCTTGCATTCTATGCAATGTGACAAATGATGGAATGACTGAATCGGAATCTCTTCCAAGTTGATGGTTAAGATATTCTTCAGTTCTAGCTCTCAGTGACAACATTGTCTCTAGGTTTTTGACCTTCAAGGGGATTAGTGAAGCATTTCTTATGGCATAATTTGTTATTCATTTTTCACAGGTAAACAAGACTGGAGGAGGGTGAGCATATGAAACTGGTTAGGGCACCCAAAGATAAATTGAATTTAAAAACAAAGGGGGAAAGATGGAATAGAAATGGAACAACATAAGCAAAATTTGTACCATGTTCTTCCTTTTTTCCTGTTAACAACGATTACCCCCATCCTTATCTGTTGTAAAGCAAACAAACAGACTTCTGAAAAGATGGAGCAAAAGGTAGGGCTGACAGTTCTGCAGCTGACTCAGCAGCAGAAGTCTTTACAGGATGCCATCTGCAGCACAAAAGCCAAGCTGTCTTTCCCTTTTAGGACCTCTTATGGAAGCAACTTGAAACTAGTAATAACTGATGTGTCTTTTATCAAGAACACATAGCTAATCCAGTAACTTTCACATTTATGTGGCATTTTCAAGCTAATGAACAACAATTAAAGCTGGACACTGGACATGCCTTTTTTTATCATAATTCAGTAAGGGCTGGATCTTCAGTCATTGCATCTTCTAAAGCTTTACAGTTTTTTTTCTATGACTATGAAGGAGTTTTTTAATCTTCAGATTTTAAGACTGGTAGAAGCTTTTTTGTTGCTATTGTTCAGATGAAGGAGAAGGTTATTTGTTTTACTAAGATAAGGTTTCTAAAACATCCTGTTTTAAAAAATAGAGCAAAACCAGATGATGTTTTCTCTCTTTTTCTAGTTATCTATTATTTTCTAAAGAAACTGAAATGCCATCTTGCCTCCTGGATAAATTATGTCTTTGTTTAAAACACAGGCAAAAAGTCTCCAAGATATAAATAAAGGTCAGCTGAAGGGGTTCATTTTTGTGCAGGCATTGCTAAACACAAAGTTGTTTAGCTGGACTTTCAAAAACTAGTATATTTTCCTTTTCTTTCATTGAATATTGTCATTACTTTTACACTGTGCTGGTTTGCAGTAAAATCACCCAGGCCAGAGCAGGGGCCCAGGCACTGGCACTGCAGTTGCCCTTCATGTTGTTCCTTAGCACAGCTCTGTCCTGTGTGAGCTCAGTCAATCTCATACAATGCCCACTTACAGCCAGGGAGTTAACTCAAACAACACTCTCAGTAATGTTTTTTCTGTTATATTATGTTAGAACATCTAGCCATTGGCTAGGTACTATACTGTTCCAACTTAGTACAGATGTAATCTTATGGTCAAACCAAAATTTCACTCATTTCATCTACCATCTAACCTTTTTTTGGAGCAACTTCAAAATGAGAATTAAAATTAGATATTATTTCATTTGTAGTCATACATTCTATTGAAGATGTGGTTTCAAATTTCTTCAATGACAGATAATTGTGGGGTAGCCCTGGATGTTTGTACAGACCGGGGAAGAGAGGCTGGAGAGCAGTGTCATGGAAAGGGACCTGGGGTCCTGGTCAGTGGCAAGCTGAACATGAGTCAGCAGTGCCCTGGCAGCCAGGAGGGCCAACCCTGTCCTGGGGGGCATCAGGCACAGCATCACCAGCTGGGCAAGGGAGGGGATTGTCCTGCTCTGCTCTGCTCTGCACTGGGGCAGCCTCACCTCCAGTGCTGAGAGCAGCTTTGGGTGACACAACATAAACAAGACATTAAATTATTAAAGACTGTCCAGAGGAGGGCAAGAATTATGGTGAAGGTCCTTGGGGGAAGCCATAGGAGAAGCAGCAGAAGTCATTTGGTCTGTTCAGCCTGGAGAAGAGGAGACTGAGGGAGGACCTCATTGCAATTTACAACTTCCTTGTGAGGGGAAGAGGAGGGGAGACACTGATCTCTTCTCTATAGTGACCAGTGACGGGACCTGAGGGAATGGCCTGAATGTGTGTCAGAGGATGTTTAAGTTGGATTTTAGAAAAAGGCTCTTCATCCAGGGGGTGGTTGGGCAGTGGAACAGGCTCCCCATGAAGTGGTCACAACACCAAGCCTGACAGAGTTCAAGAAGTGTTTGGACAATGCTGTCCAATAGTGTGTGACTCCTGGGGATGGTGTAAGGCCAGGGAGTTGGGCTTGATATCTGTGGGTCACTTCCAGCTCAGCATATTTTGTGATTCTGTATCTAAGCTTGCAATTTTATAAGAAACTTCTCCTGAGTTCAATGAACCCCATTGTGGTTTAACTCCAGCCAGCAACCAAGCCCCACACAGCCACTCACTCAGTCCCCACCAGCAGGATCAAAGAGTGCACTGGAAGGATAAAAGCCAGAAAACTAATGGGTTGAGATAAAGACAGTTTAATAGGGAAAGCAAAACCTGTACACACAAGCAAAGCAAAACAAGGAATGGGCAGGTAGGTGTTCAGCCATGTCCAGGAGAGCAGGGCTTCATCACGTGTAATGATTACTTGGAAGGACACATGCCATCACTCCAAACACCCTGCCTCCTCCTTCTTTCCCTCACTTTATGTGCTGAGCATGATGTCGTATGGTCTGGAATATCCTTCTGGTCAGTTTGGGTCACCTGTCTTGGCTGTGTCTCCTCCCAGCCTCCCATGTACCCTGGGCCCCCACACCAGTGTGGCCGTATGAAGAGAGAAAAAACCTTGGCTCTGTGCAAGCCCTGCTCAGCAATAACAAAATCATCTCTGTATTATCAACCCTGTGTTCAGCACAAATCCCAGCTCCATACCAGCCACCATGAAGAAAATTAACTCTACCCCAGCCAAAACCAGCACACTCATGACAAAGAGGACCAGGAAGTTCCACCTGAACATAAGACAGAACTTTTCTGTGAGGGTGAGGGAGCACTTGGGCAGGTTCCCCAGAGATTCTGGCAATATCTCCTTTCCTGGAGAAATACAAAGCACAATCCTGAGTGATGTGCTTTAGGGAACTGTGCTTTAGCAGGGAGGTTGGACTGGACTGACCTCCTTCTAATCTTAAACATTCTGTGATTCTGTGACCATCACCTCAGATAGAATTGATGCATATCACAAGTCTTAGCCTTTAAAGAGAGTTATTTTAAGAGACCAACCTAAAATCTTCCTTTTTTTTTTTTGCATTATAATTCTAATCTGAGCAGGACGTGCCTTTTAATCAGTGGCATAACTAGCAGCTCTCAAGCAGAAATCTCATATTGAATTTTGTTCTAGGGTGAAGTATTATTAAGCAACAAGATGTCTTCTTCCCCCTTTTCTTTCTTACTTGTAGAAATATAGAAAACCTCTTAATGGTACCTAAAAGTTCAATATATGTTGACATAAGAGCTTAGTGAATTAAACATAAACTTCATACATGAAAAATAAAAATATTGATTTTCTTTCCTGTGTTAAGAAAGAAAAACAATGAATTCCAGACAAAGAAAAAAATGTTAATTTAAGGAAATTAAAGAAATGTAGGACACAAGTTTTTGCACAAGCACATGGAAATTAATTAAAATACACTGAAATAAACTAACTACAACAGAATCAAAATTCCAACCAGGCATCTTTAATATCTCTTTAGTTTGGGTAGAATAAGATAAGTTCACATTAATGGATCAATGTACTACATTATGTAAGTAGGATTAGATATATAGATAAATAGTCTGTTGTCCCTGGATTACACAGTTACTTAAAAAGAAAAATCAAGATTATATATAAACAAATACCCAAATGAAAGCTGAGCTGCAGTCTCTGAAATCATTTTCAGGGAGACATATTCTTAAAACTATTTATATGTCCATAATGAAGTGCTTTAGTGGATGTTTGAAGATTTTGGCCTACTTTTAAGTATGATTTGAGAATAATGCTGCTTTAAAAAATTCTGAGTAGCTAGAAATCTGCATTATTTAGAAGCCTAAATAAATAAAAATCCCAAATTATTTCACTATTGCCTGAACTTTGACATCAACTTTATATGCACAGATTGCTGCTGCTTATTTTCCCCATAAGGAAAATCACATACTCAAGGTCACAGAATTGAAGAATGTAGTATTCTTATTTGTCTAAGTGAGACTGAGACCCATCTTTTCTTTCTTTCCCTTTCATCCAGGAGGTAGAGGTCTCAAAGGACTGTAGTGCCAGGTCAAAAGTTAAGAGCAGTACCTTTAGATCCTTTCTTCTGCTAAGGCATCAGAAGTCTCTTTTGAGTACTTTTTTTCTCTCTACATGGACTCCTAGTGAGAATTTCCCTTCCTTTGGGGCACTTTTAGTTATGCAACTTTCTAGGCTTTGAGAAAACTTATTCACTGTTCTACCTGCCTGGATCTGGTCTTGAGGTTTAAACAGAGTGGTAAATCTTGTTTGTCTCAATAGTTAAATGGAATCAAAGAGAAATATTCTTTAGTTTTATATTAGATAGGTGCTTAGTGAGATACTAAAAATCTTTTTATGTGCACTTATTTTGTAACATCTGCCTTACACTCTGTTGAAGTTATTATTTCCTCTTGGGGATATTAAAGGAAAATAGTATAACAGACACTTTTCTAAGGTTTTTTTGTCTTTCAAATTTTTTGTTTGTTTGTTTGTTTGTGTTTGCTTTTTAATGTGTGTGTGGTTTTGTTTATTTTGAGATGTCCCATTGAAATCTAGTAAGAAAGAAAGAAAAAAGAATGAAAAAGATCAAAGGACCAATTTATATACTAACCTTATGAAAATTGATAATTAAAAAACCCCAAAACATTAGAATCAAAATGTGAATAAGAATACCTTTCTGTTCTTCAAACACACAGAATTACCTACCCTGCAGAACAATTTTTTTTTTTTTTGCAAGGCACACTCATTGTGCCTGCAGTGTTTGTGTGTAAAATGCATAACTTTCTGAGTAAAGCACAGCATTAGATTGCTGCAGTACAAACCCACTTTCTCTCTCTATGGTGGCTTCCATCTATCCAACAAGTTCAAAGGCTTTCCCTCTTCACCTTCAGTTTACTCAAAAACTGGGTCTCAAAATACACACAATTATCCTCAGCACATACTTACATAATTCAATAGGAAAATATACAGAGTTTAAGTGACAAATTTTACATGTTTCAACAAGAGGAGACAACAAGTAAAGTAAGAAAAAGGGGATAAAAGAGCAGAAGTTCATTGCAGAATAACCATTCATAAAGAGCTTTTCCCCAAGCCTAGATAAAAAAATGGAGGACAGCACTAATGATCATTTGTCTGTGTTGTGACTTAGATGTTTTCCTCAGAGTGGAGAGGTATTTTCAGAAGATTCCAATTTGTTTGAGGTGGCGTGATCTGTGCTTTGCATGGTATTCTGTAGGCCTGATAAGTATATTGAACAGTAATTTTTGATTTGCAATTTTTCTGATTATCCCTCAGCTCTACCAGTGTACTCGAACTGTGAGCTTCATAATTTTTAGACAAACTGTGAACCAAAGGTGGTCTAGGAATAAGGTTTTAGAGGTTTTGTGAAGTTTCATAAATAACAAGTCTTGTGGATTGTTAACCACAAAGTCACATATACCTGAATATAAGCTAAAATGTTCTCAATTTCCCATTCTCCTTACCTCTTAGAAGACCTTCATCTCTTGGGCTTGACCAAGTTCCATCACAGATGTTCTCTCTGTCTGAAAATATTTCAGTATGTGGTCTCACACAAATAAAAATTCATTCTTTTTCACACTTTATTATGGCTTTCTAATTCATTATCAATATCATAAAATTGTTCTAATTTGAAAGGGTGAGCTTTATCTGTAAGTATAAACATATTTTTAAGTATAAACTGAAGTTAGATATTAATAAATATTATGGCATAATCTTTTGTCCTTTTAGGAGTTCTGCAAAACATTTTATATTCATTCTGTCTGTTTCCTAGGATATGATAAGAAAACATGTAATGTTTGCCTTCAATTTTATGAAAACCCAGAAAGGACTCAAAAAATTCCAAGAAATCCCCATGAGGTTTGCTGATTTCCAGGTAAAAGCAATTGATTAAATGAAATTTAAACTAACTTACAGTAAACCAGGGTCAGATGATGTGTGTAACATATCAAGGTCAAAAAGCAGATGATTCTTTGAGACAGTAACTCTGAGAGCAGGGAATAACTTTTTTTATTTTTTTTTTTCCACTGCAAAACCTTTGAGTGTTGTTTTGTATCCTTTACAAGTTTTAATTAAGGCAGTTGGCTGGTGGGTGCCCAAAGTAAATACAAGTGGATATAGCACTCTGTCTCTTAAGAAATGTCTGCAGCATACAGTGTTTAAAATTTTTATGCCTTTGTGACTCTATGTATCCTTTATTTCATCACTCCCTTGGTGGTGTAGCTTATTTTCCAAGTTAAACAAAGGCATTGCCATAGAAGCTACAAAGTGTTCTAATCTCCTGACCCTCACATTGACAGTTCAATATATTTTAGAACAACTAAAGATATGGAAGTAGAATTATGAAACAAGCAGGCACTTTAGAAGAATGTTCTTTAAATTTATAGCTTTACTGTGTAGTGGAACTGCTGTAGTTTTAAAAGAGCAAGGACATACATCTGGAAAATAAAACATAATGGTAGTGGCTCACTGGAAGAAAAAGATAAAAAAAAAAATCTGTCAAATAAAATTGTACAGAAAATGTGAGATTATTGGTTTCATTGGGGTTTATTAATTTGATAAATTTCAATTCTTGTTTGCTAAATCAGGGTGGGGGAAAGTGCTACGCAGGCTGATGACTTGCAATCACTTTATAACCTGTTCTGGTTTTATTTTTCACCCATATCTAAAATTCATGCAGTAAGCTAGGGAAAGGTTCCCTCCCCTCAGCAGGCAGGTTCTTGCTGTAACTCAGAGCACATACATTCAAGCATCAAATGTCACCACATTGCCATCTTACTGTGAGTGACTGGAATTTACTTCCTATTGTTAGTGGTGCTGAAAATTGCTGCTAGATACTACAGAGTTCATAATGTGTTGTCTAAACTGAAAACATTTTCAGGGACTGAACTGACCTTTTAGAAAACTGCACTTTCATCCTTAAAGTGCTGGACTATTGCAATATTTCATTTAAAAGGTTATTTAAACTTTTCTCATCTTTTTCTGGAAAAGGGTAAGGATTATTGTGTGAAAGAAGTATCTTCATATAACTCTTCTATGTCAAAAACCAGGGAACAATACCACTCATTACTCTAAAGTTGCTTCAAGAAAACTAGGCAGAAAAGACCATGACTCCTATTCTCCATGAGAAATTAGTAGATAATTGTAATTAATAATTAAAACTTGCTTTCTATTTCTAACTGATAGTTACTAGAGATAAAGAGGATTTTTTTTCTATGACCATTCTGAGAAAAAATGAGAAGAAGAAAATGTTTTCCTTGTATGTTATTGACTTGGAGCTGAAGTACAGAGAAATGATGAGCTGATCACAGTCAGAAAAATCTGCAACAAAATGTGTACTTCTCCAGTACCAGTTAAATGTCTCAACAAAAAATATCTCCCCCTACCAATCTGGCTGAAAAAAGATTGATTGCTTGTAGAGCCTAACCATAATACAGCACCTGTGCATTTAAAAGAAGGAAAATGTAATTGCACCAGAGTGCAGAGTTGCCAGCCTGAAGAGTGCTGACCACAAACAGCCTTGTCCCCTACAATTTACCAGACGAAGGGAAAAGAAGTATTAAAGATAGGATTAATCCTCTTTAGAGGGGAGAATGTGGCAAATGATTACTGCAAGAACTGGTTGGCTGTAGTGCTAAGGGATCAGATTTTAGAAAAAAATAACAGCCTGCTTCCAAATGATAAATGAATATGTGAGCTTCACTGATGGCACACATGGCTGTTTTTAGACTTAGAAGAAGTGACAGAGGAAGATGAGCAGTCATGTAAGTGGCAGGGTAGGTGTATTAAAGGCATAGCAAAAGAGAAACAGGTTGACATACAGACCAGTGACCGTAAGGAAAGGTGATAAAAAAAGAGAAGGGAATATATTAAGGGAATGAGTTAACTGTTCACGTTCTGAATCTTGTGTAACTCTTAGGTCAATGAAGAAAACATCATTGTTCCAGGAAATAAGTAGAGAAACATGGAATTAGGAACAGAAAGAAAGAAATACAGAACATTTAATTGTATGCTTTGCAGGCATCATCTTCTTAGAAAAGTTGTCATGTATTTGATAATCTTTTCATGATCACAAACATGAACTTTAAATGGGTATTTTTCATTCCCAGAAGGCTCAAACACAGGTGATTAAATAAAGCAGACATAACAGAGTAAGGTGCAGCCCAGCCACTTATTCCTGGCATAGCTAAATTGGCAAATAATGCAGATTACATGTAAATTTTTCTTTTGAAATTTACAATAAATGGTGGTGTCTTTCAGTGGGCTGCATTAGGAGTGAATGTACATTAATGGAGGATCAGACGCTGGATGTAGTTTATTAAGGTGGTATAGCTTATATATTTTAACCACAAATCTGAAAAAAACCCTAAATAAAATGAAATTAAGCTTTTATGGAACACTGCAGAATTATTGGATCAACATAAAATATTTTCTTCCAAAGAAATACCTATCATATTTCAGAAGATAATATGAGACCAAGGGCCCTTAAAAAGTGGCAGGAGGCAGGAAGTCAGTGCACAAAGATGTTCCACTATTGCAAGCTTCTGGAAGAAGTGAGCAGTGTACTGAGGTTTTACTTATTTTTGTAACTTCTACAGAGGTTGAAACAGCTACCAGTAGATCCTGAGGGAGAAAACAGAAGCTCAGTCCACACTTTACCCTAGCACTGGCACAAACAGGAAGCTGCTTCTGAAAGATGATTCACCTACTAACTAAACAGCCACTCAGATCTTTGTTGGAGTTGAAGCTGTTCTTACTGCATAAATATGAGTTTTTCAGCAACAAAACACCACAGTGAAGTAATCCTTTGGGCCTCCTACTGCCTTGTAGTAGTTGTAGCTGCTTACATCTTCTCTGTCTAGGTGTAGAATATTTATAGGATCACAGAATGAATGGTGTGGGGTGAAAGGGACCTTTAAGTCCCATCTGGTCCAACTCCCCTGCAATGAGCAGGGACATCTTCAGCTACATCGCATTGCTCAGAGCCCGGTGTAACCTGGCCACCTTGGAAGTTTACAGGGATGGGGCACCCACCATCTCTATGGGCTCCCTATAATACTTTTGCATCTTTTTAACTCACACTTCACAGGTATTATGGACTGTGTATAACATAAACAAATTGAATAGTCAACCTAAAATATCTTTTTTGTTGATGAGGTTGGATTAGAAATTATTAAAAAAAATTTTCTGCTAAGAACACATTTGCCTCAGAATAGGGTAGTATAGTGATGTTCACTTAAAAAGTCAATAGCTATAAAAAGGTACCACTTTTTTTTTTCCTAAGAGACCTTTTACATAGAATTATAAATAGTTGTGGAAAGTAAGATGCCATGCAGCAGTAACTATGGAGATAAATGTTTACATTTAATAGTCAGTGATATATTTATGTTGCTGCATCAGGAACATGCATCTTATGGTTTCTGTTTTACTCCCCCAGGTCAAATGTTGCAGATGTTCAGTGTATTAAACGATATATACCTCTATATTGAACAAAACCAAATGCAACTCTAAGAGATACTTCAAAATAATAATTTAAAAAAAAAACCCCTTAAACTGCTATTACTTCCTATCCTGAGGTAAAAAAAGACAACTGGCAGTATGTTATCAATGCTCAGTGAAAAATTGGGGATGGAAATCTTTGCAGACTAATTTGACAGATTAAAAGAGATGCAAAGTTAGAAAAGAAAATGAAGCTTTTTTGGAACAATCCAATTGTTTACTTGATATAGTAAAACAATGCTCTTGTTTTACACAAATACTGGTTTTGCATTTTTTTAAATAAACCTATCTGGATGGAAGTTTTACTCTCTCCTTTTAAGGACATTCTAATATATTGAGATCTTGAATAAACTTGATAAATTTTCATCAAAATCTACTGAATGTGGAATGTGTGTTTTCCTTGATATTGACATTTTTCAATGAGTAAATGTCAGATTGCCACCTTTTTACTTTTTTTCCTCATACTTTTCTTTTAGGGAATGTACATAGAACATTTTCTTTCAGGTCAGCATCATGGTAATATTTCCATCCACGGAAGCTCTTAATTTCCTCATAAGAACTGTAGATTGCAGGATTCTGGGGTCTTGTGATGATGAAGCTTCATCACTATAGTATAGTCAGCATAAGAGGTCTTCCTGGAAACACACTCTCTTCATGAGAGCCTGAAATACAAGAAGAAAAACTGTGATCAAAATCAACAGAATTATCTACTTACTTATTATTATAGACCAAAAAAACATAGGATTTTGAAGTATCAGGCTCTTAACAATCCTTTTCATTTCATAACTCATTACAAATTTATGAGATGCTGAGTTTTGTTCACACATATTTAAATATCATAGCAAAACTTGTATCTGTCCTATTGGTAGTTATTACAGCAGACAGGAATACCAAGCTATTTAGGGACAATTTTAATTTTCATTGATTTCACCATGGACTCAGGCACCAAAATCCTTTTCAGCCAGGCACCTACGGGCAGTTGTGAAACCAGGGATCATTATTCATATAGCTGAACGCTCACCCATTAATCAGGGTAAAACTTGAGAATTGAGAATGACATATTTGCCAGTCTTCCTCACTTCCCATAAACACTTCTGTTGATTTTCACTTATGTGTACAATACAAAATGAGTGGAACAGTGCACTTTGCTGAATCAATACAGAGCATGATGATTTAAAGTGTCAGGATATAAGGCACAGATAAGAAAAGAAAACAGGAGGCAAGAATAGCAACATTACTGAGAAATGAAATAGAATCTGCTGAGAAAAATGGCATAAATGCTTGGAATGACAGTCGAGAAAGTTTTGATAGAAATTTGGATAATAAAGGCAGTCAGGTAATTCACTGATGTAGCTACAGATCTCTTGGGTAGTTAGAGCAGATATGGCAGTACACTCAGCATGGTCTCTAAGAGCTTGGTTTTAATCTTTATCAAAGGAAAAGTAATTATCTTGATACTGATTTTAAAAGAAACTAAGGAAAAACGTAAGAGGATTCTTTTTTCCAAGGAAATATAAATTGCTGGGAGGGGGTTGATGGGGAAAGAGGGTTTTTTATTTAGTTCTTCTGTTTCTGTTTTTCTACTAAATAACCTACATGGTTAGAGGCAGTTCTGTGCATAATGCAACGACTTGAGACAGGTATAAACATAGTTGATAGTGAGAATATGCACTATATAGCAAACAAAAAATCTTCAGATTTGGTGTACTTATGAGATTTCTTGACAGAGAAAGAAGTGTACTAGGTTTGATGTCAGAAAGTCTGACTATGAAGAAATGTGAAATACTCAGTGGAACTTTGGCTGATATTTTATAGCACTAAGGAAATATACTAAGGAGATTAAAATACTGGAAGAACTAACAATTAGAATTCATTCTGGTATAATCCATCCAGGGAAATAGAAAGCAAAGTAAGCTAACAAGGAATGTGAATAATATTGATATACATAACAAAACAAAAACAAAAACAAAAACAAAAACAAAAACAACAACAACAAAAAAACCACCTTCAAAAACATACTAAAGTTCTAGAAAGAAGAGGAAGAAAATAAGATACAAAAGTGGAAGTAATAAAAACCAGGNAAAACAAAAACAACAACAAAAAAACCACCTTCAAAAAATACTAAAGTTCTAGAAAGAAGAGGAAGAAAATAAGATACAAAAGTGGAAGTAATAAAAACCAGGAGATAGAGGATAACTCTTAATTTTTCATGGAAACCATTTTACTTCCTAAATTCAGAAGCTGAATAAATTATATTAAAAATAGTAATTGAATGCAGATTTGCAGTGCGCATGCCATAAACTCCTGCAGTGGTTTAGGCTGGGAAAGACAGAATTCTGGAATTGAATTTTTTTTTTTGTAGTAGTAGTGGTAGTCACTGCCATGGGTTT
>VZTR01006527.1:3596-32148 GCA_013400775.1 Chaetops frenatus | reverse complement strand
GTAGCAACAAAAAAGCCATCATTGCTCTTCTGCTCCAGTGAGTTTCAAAGGGGCCAGGTCAGGGGAGGGCCAGTGTGGCTGAGGTGCTTTGGAGCTGTTAGGATAATGACAGGAGGGTAGGTATGTATTCAACTTTACAAGAGTAGTACTTAGGGCAAAACCATTTGGTGTAAGCCAGTGTGTGCCCAAAAGAATTTTAATGTGTCCTCATAATCGACAGCTTGTTAAAGAGGGCAAATACAGAGTAGTCAGAAATCAAAATGAAGGCTTTAAAGAGGGAGTTTGAAGCCTGATTGTGCCAAGGTGTGGTAACTGTTTTCAGCCATGGGGATCCAGCTGTATTCTCTCCTCTAATGCCAGAAGAGTTTGACTGCCAGAGTAAATGTTTTATTAGTCACCTACTTTCTGTTTTCACTTGGAGCAGTAAGTGCAGCCTTGGAAACCTTTGTGCTCTACCCAAAGTTTGTATCTACTATGGATTGAAATATGGCTTGACAACAGAAACTTTGAAGGAAGGTTATATCAGAGACAAATTGCTGAAATGTCTGTGTTCTTGAGTGCACATTGTTAGACCTGTAAAACAAAACTTTAGAGTGCCTTTATTTATTGCCTAGAGGCAGTGTCAGGATTCCTTCTTGGTCCTGTGGGCACTTCCAGAGGATGTCTGGTTCATGTCTGAGGCAATCAGACATGCTTTGGAAATAGCAATAGTAATCTGAGATATCATAGGATAGAATAAGAGAGTCTCTGTATAACTTCTTAAGTTTGGGAAAAAAGGAGAGGCCATTACTTTTTAAAAAGCCCCCTGTGTTTAGAAGGGCATAAATACCAAGAGTGTCTTTGGTTTTCCATAAACTGTGGATATACAAATTATGTAGACCTGCATTAATAATTAATAAAAATTAAACCTAGTAGTCCTGCTGGGTATTACAGAGCTCCTTAGCTGGCATCTCTTTTGATGTCTGCTAAACTACCATGACAAAGTGGAAATAGTCCAGTGGAGACAGACATTGTTCACTTTTTGCTTTGAAATTGTATGTGTTTGTAGGGTATTTTGTCAGTAGTCTGCATTATCTTAAACATGAAGAATATGTATTAGTCGTTCATCTACTTCTACTGGATACATGATCTAGTAAAGTTCAGAATGTAAATCCAGAAAAGCAATTTCATTGTACTTTATATAATTTAGAGAAGTTGTCAAGACATTTAAAGTGGATGACATGCAAGAATTATGATACTTCAGAACTGCACAGTAAATGTAAATGGCAGATAGCTGTGTATATATATATATAACAGAAGCATCTCAGTAACTGATTCCTAGTTTATAAATTAGAGTTGTCTCTGCATTTTGAAAGTTTAGATCAAGAAAGTAATTTTTAGAAGTAAATCAATACTGGTACCCTAAATTAATTGCAGTTATTTAAAATGTTCTTTTTGGTAGAAACAAATGTGTAAATTATTTATAATGAAAATTTGTGCATTAGATCAAATTTCCTTTCCTCAGTGAAGCTAGAAACATTTTCAAGAAAGATGATGTGCTTCAGGCAGAAATCAGGATGGTCTACAAAACAATGCCTCCTCCATTTGTAGTCAGCTTGGAGGATGGTCACCAGGGAACAGAAGAAAACAGGGAACAGATCTTTAGTTCAGCAAGCTGGATGAATTGGTGGAAGAGCTTTGCTTATTGTATTTGGGTTTTCTTATACTCATGTATTTTGTGTGGCTTGCTTTGTAATACTTTTCTTAAAGTAATGTTCAGCTTTTCTTCCTGGGTTAAGAGAGAGGTCTCTTACTTACAAGTGATCCTATCTCAAACAGAAATAGTACTGGTACAAATTAATAATCTTAAAAATCTGATTGGCAATGTTTGTGTTAGAGGAAATATTGAGAGGAAACTAAAGGCAAGGTTGTAGTACAAATCTAAAACCTATGTGTTTGAGTCAGCAGGGAAACCCCTGACTTTTTGATACCATTGCTCATTTTTGCATTACAAAAGTATAATTTCAGAGCTTTCTGTGGCCTGAATAGGAGCTGCTTTGTGGCAGTTTTGGCACTAGTCAACCAAGGCTTTATTGTCTATGAGTTCCAGGCAGTGCAATAGAGACCTGACTCAGAAATTCCTGACCTGAACTTTTGTCCTGTCCCTGTAGGCAGCTCCTACATAGTCAGATAAAAGTTCTGTGAGCAAATCATGAGACAGACCAAATAGCTCTGCCATTAAAGATTTTGTAAGAATTTATTAATTGTTTTATTTCCTTGAATTTCAGAATTCAGTTTGCCTGGTGGCATATGCATATGGCAAAACCAAAACAATTTGCAAATTTGTTTTTAATAACTAAAAAAAAATTACTTGGAATACTCTTTGGCCTTCTCATAAGGGGAAAGAGGTGTTCCTCTATATCCTTCTACTTCAAGAAGTGGAGATGTATGTGGATGAGGGAAGAGCTGTGGATATTGCCTGCCTTAACTTAAACAATGCTTTTGACACTGTCTCTCACAACATCTGCACAGGCAAACTCAGGAAGTGTGGCATGGATGAGTGGACAGTGAGATCTATTGAAAACTGGCTGAATGGCAGATCTCAGTGGGTCAGGGTGGTATTGGAGGCCTGTCACTAGTGGTGTCCCCCAAGGTTCAGTACTGGGCTCTGTATTGTTTAACCTGTTCATCAATGACTTGGTGAAGGGGCAGATGCCTTCCAGGCAAGTTCACTGATGACACAAATCTGTGAGGAGTGGCCAATACACCCCACAGTGCTGTGTAGTCCTTCAGAAGGGCCTCAACAAGTTGGAGAGGTGGGCAGAGCAGAACCTTCTGAAATCCAACAAAGGCAGCTGCAGCATCCTGCACCTGGGAAGGAATAACCCCAGGCAACAGCAGAGACCGAGGGGGGACAAATCTGCTGGAAAGCAGCTCTGCAGAGAAAGGCCTGGGTGTCCTGGTGGACAACAAGCCTTCCATGAGCCAGCAGTGTCCTTGTGGCCAAGAAGGCCATTGGTATCCTGGGGTGCATTAGGAAGAGCATTGCCATGGGTGGAGGGATGTGATCCTGCCCCTCTACTCAGCCCTGGTGAGGCACATCTGGAGTGCCGTGTCCAGTTCTGGGCTCCTCAGCACAAGAGAGACATGGAGCTCCTGGAGTGGGTCCAGTGGAGGGCAGCAAAGATGATTAAGGGACTGGAGCATCTCTCACAAGGAAAGGCTGAGGGAGCTGGGCCTGTTCAGCCTCAAGAAGAGATGACAGAGAAGGAAACTCATCAATGTCTATGAATATCTGAAGGGAGGGTGTGAAAAGGACAGAAGCAGGCTCTGCTCAGTGATGCCAAGCAATAGGACAAGAGGCAATGGGCAGAAACTGATGCACTGGAAGTTCCACCTGAACATGAGGAGGAACTTCTTTACTGTGTGGGTGACTGAGCACTGGAACAGATTGCCCAGAGATGATGTGGAGTCTCCCTCACTGGAGACATCCAGTGCCTGGATGCAGTCCTGTGCCATGTGCTTGAGGAGGGATGTTGGACCAGATGAGCCACTGTGGTCTTTTGTAACCTTAACTATTCTGTGTTTCTGTGCTATGTATGTCTGTAGGCACACAGATGTATCTATTACTACTTATATATTCCAGTATGTAAGCACTAGTTAATGCTTTATAAGCAATTTTTTTTAATGGGGGAATCCTATAATGCTTGCAAATATTCTGTAAATACAGTATGTGTGTACAGAAATTCATCAAATGGATCACCAGGAACTTTTAGGGGAGCTTAGTTTGTGCTGCCAGTTAAAATGGCAGTTCCTTTTATGTGTGTTCGGGTTTTTCATTATTTCATGGCACCGCATGTATAAATTATTTCCACTTCTGGGAAGAATTAGTGAGATCCCTGCAGTGTATGTTCATTGCAGTTTTATATTAGCCTGTTGATTTCCTGCTCTGAGCCTTTAATTGTGCAGTCAAAATTAGCTACCACTGTTTTTATTAAACATTCACTTTGTAGAAACTAATTTAAATAGCTGGACTTGGCTATCATTGCCCAAAATTAGAAATAAACTTTATGGAATATCTGAATGTGTCTATATTTTAGTCACATTCTACAGTATAGGCACATTATATATATATCATGTAGATAGAATTCTGTTACTGTGGTAGCTGAGTGTGTCTCTGAGACCATGACACAGTGCCAGTTGCTTTAAATACAGATGCTGCCAGTCACTGAGATCAGATCTTTCTGACTGTACATGCTTATATAGAGGTGGCTTGGGACTGTCTTTATCTGACAGAGACTCCAGGGAGACATTCAGACCACTGTGGCTTCCTATCTCAGCTGAAGGGCATCCAGGTAACACTGCAGTCAGAAAGATGATTGGGTTCTGCATCTTACCTTGCTGAAAGAGGAAACATTTGGTGCTGCTGCTGTGTGATTTGCTTCTTGGACCAAGAAATTTGGTCTCCATATACAGTAGTGCTTTAGTTTATATTTGGCATTGATTTAAAGACATAAGTGTGATTAGTTGGCTTCTTCATAGTATTTTGTGTAATTGTTTTATTCTATTTTTTTTTTTCAGGAAGAAGCCACCCAAAGCAGCTTGTGCAAGTGTCTTAAGGGGTGTCCACTGTCAAAGATTGGGACCATTGCTTGGATGATGACACTGAGTGATGCCATACATAATTTCATAGATGGCTTGGCTATTGGGGCCTCTTTCACTTTGTCTCTGCTTCAAGGGCTTAGTACCTCCATAGCCATCTTGTGTGAAGAGTTTCCTCATGAACTGGGTAAGGAACTTTATTGCACATGTTTTTTGCTGTGGAAATCACTGTTGTAGCTGGTTGTGCTGGTGTAAAGTTGGCAGAGGTTGAAAGAAAATTTAGACCAATTAATGGAAAAAATATTCATCAAAAAGTTACCAAGCACCAAAATACACATCTGGCATAGGAAGTTCCCAAGTGCAGGTGGGTGGAAGCTGGGACTATATATTGGACAGGTACTCATTATCCTGTTTATATATGCTGCATGCAGTGTTGTATTAATTAATTTTAAAACCAGAAATCATCATAAGTAGTTCTGTGTTCCTGTGCTCTTAGCTCAATCTTGCATCACTATTTGTTTAGAATATTTCAGTTTCCTTAGTATTGAAGGGAAATCCTCATCCTGTACTTGAATGAAGAAAAACAACACAGGGTTATAATGGGTATACAAATCATGCCTTTTCTTCAGACTTGCTTTGAAATCAGCAAATAACCACAATATCATTTTCTGAAGATGGTTTTCTCTTCTTTTTTTTTTATTCTTTTAGGGGATTTTGTCATCTTGCTTAATGCAGGAATGAGTACTCGGCAGGCTCTGTTTTTCAATTTCCTATCTGCATGTTCTTGTTACATTGGGTTGGCCTTTGGAATATTAGTAGGCAACAACTTTGCTCCTAACATCATCTTTGCTATAGCTGGTGGAATGTTCCTGTACATCTCTCTGGCAGATATGGTAAGATGTAATTTCATTTTCAGTTATTTATTTGTCTTCAAGAAAAAACACATAAACTCCACTAAGTCTCTCCAGTAGAATTTAGTGTTTTGTCCTTCTCACACCAGTGACTTATAAAGTATCATCACTTAAACCCTTAATGGAGGTGCACAGATAGCTATGTTTATTCATGAAACGCTTAAGCCTTTAACCTCATCATATTATTATTGAAAAGGGGTTTTAGACAGAGACAAGCTTTTCATGGATTTGGCCTGGTTTAATCGAAGAGTAAAAAGTGTATAAACACTCTGTTTCGGTGTTTTAAAGTGTCAGAGTATTTCGCGTTATTATTTTGAAAAGGCTTGTCTATTTAAACCATGTTGTGAAAGAAAAGCAAAAAAAAGAAAGGTAAACAGAATGAAGTTAAATATTAGTTTTGAGTTGAATGAAAGGTGTTGTGTAACCACAGTGATAACGAAAAACCTGATTTAAATTCTATCCTGGTTTAAATGAAAGAGTGCCAGCCTCATTTTCAAGGTTCAGGCAAAAATTTTGCTGAGTTCTATTCAAAATATTCTGTCTATCATTTATTTTGCAAAGTGTGCTAGAAGATATAAGGAGAAGAAATTGTGCTAAAATACAGACTGTATTTAGACATTGGGAGAAAAAAATCTGGATTCACAGGCACTTAGCAATATTCCATAATTTCGTCTTATGTTGATGTTTTCTCACAAAATGCAAGAGATCTTTCAAGAGTTTTAAGTTTTATGATGTTTAATTCAGTTTTGTAAGAACAGATGCAACAGGTGCCAAGGTTGTTATATCTGCCACATGAGAATCCATTTGATTGCAGAAGTGGAAGAGTGAGGCCTGAATTTGAAAAGATTTGAGACCCCAGTTTGGTTCCATGTGGATTTAGGAACTGTCATATATTTATAGTGACTATTTCATTAAATACTGCTATAGTTTAGGTAATAGTATAGGATTTAATAAGTTAGACTTATAAACAATAGAAATAGTTAATTTTACAAGGTTGCATTACCTTAATTGCTAATGTTTTTTCTTTAGCTTCACTCATATAATGAATAGTAACATAATGAACTATGATGTGTAAAATTCATGGCATGAATTTATAGTGCCTCAAGTTTGTTAATAAATCCATCAAAGTAGGTAACATTCTTCTCTTTGTATGTGTTGTTCTGTTCTCTCTATTCCTGTCTATCTGTCTCTCTCCCTGTACCCTCCTCTCTTTCTTTTTATAGGTTTTTGGATTTTATCAGTTACCTATCTGAATTTTTCTTCCTCCTGAAAAGTCTGAAATAGGGTATTGAAGTGCTCTGCACAGAGATCTGGCTTTCCACTTTCTTGTGATTTTCCCATACTTCTGGTTTCCTTGTCCAGAAGCAGGTAGGATTAACTGGAATATCATGCCTTTCTCTTTTTCTTTTTCCTGTTCTTTTTTCTTCCAGTATTGGCATAGTCCAACCTCTGCCAATAGGATCACTGTGTGGGGAGGCTGTGGGCAGGTGGCAATGTATGCTGAGGTGTGTGCCCAAATGAGCCTTGCTGTGTGGCATGAAGTTAATCTGGTTTTGCTCTCCTGTGCAAGAGTATGACGGAGCTCTGGAACGATTTCTGGGAAGGTTTGGGCATTTCCCGCTGACCTTAGCCTGTTCTTCAAGAATTGCATTACCTTCAGTGGCCGTTTTTGTGTTGTGAGATCAAGGAAAGATAGTTTCTGAGTCACCCAGCCTGAAGGCTTCCTGACTGGGGCTGAAGTAAACTGTCTTCATTGTATTTGGGTTATACTACTAATCTCAGCAGAACAGGAGAATACTTTAAGGCTTATTTCTCAAAAGCCACTGTAGTTGACTTTACCTGCAGCAAACACATACCCTGATTCATCCCATGCAGGGAACTTCATGCCTGTGCTCTTCTGCCATCACCTCTGCTGGCTCCAGAGGCAGTACCTTTGTTTCTGCAGTTAGCAGCAGATCAGAAACCCTTTGCTCTTGTGTTGACCATTAAGATGTATGTTATGGGATGAAGAATCCCTTCATGAAACTGTAATATCATATTGCATCTGTTACCACCAGTTTCACACCAGTCATCTTCCTCTTCTTCCTTGCTTGACCTCATGAGCCCATCAGACCTTCCACACGTAAAAGGTTTCTGATTTCTGAGGGGTTGTCCGTGTTCTCATCTTCATTTTCCTTTAGATAAAGCTGAAGGATCCTAATCTTCCATTTCCCAAACAAGGATTTCTCTGTTTATACCAGTGAAGGAAGAAATAAACATTTAGCAATACAAGGGCAGCTGCTTCTAGCAACACATGGATGAGCAATTGGAACCTAGGAGGCTGCTGGAATCAAAAAGGGAAAATTTGCATGAGACACAACCAGATGAAATCACAGTAGAGAGGAACAAAACACCATTTCATCTTACTCCAATCCTTGGCAGAGTGGTTTTTCAGGGTAATTAGGGTGCAATTTTCCCGTGACCGCCTTCACACATTGTTAGTTCTAATATTCAATCCAGAGTAGCAATATGGTTCGGTTCTTAATGCCTTAAACTCAGCATGCTACCACGAGATGGCAATACTTACCTAAAAATATCCCTTTCCCTAGTTCCCGGAGATGAATGATATGCTGCGGGAGAAAGTGACAGGAAGAAAGACGGATCTCATGTTCTTCCTTATTCAGAATGCCGGTTTGCTGACGGGGTTCACTGCCATCCTGATGATTACCTTGTATGCAGAAAGCATCGAGCTGTGAAAACGGAATCAGTGTTGAAGGCATCGAGTAAATGGCAAATGGAAGACACTTGAAATCCACACAGGGACATTCATTTAATCTGCTCGGTTTTGAAATGGTGGCAAGGCCTGTCCTGTCCCTCTTGCCACAAATTTTGTCGTACGGCTTCCGTACGATACCAAAAAAATTATGCTAATATTTTTATTTCTGCTTAAAATTGTCAGACATATCTGAGCTGTCATAGTGAAAGGGTGTTACATGGCCAGTAGAATTACACCATGCGTGCAGCTGCAGGCAACTCAAGACCAACTGAATGCTGAGGTCTACAAGGAAGGTGTGTATTTAAAAGAAAATAATACAGTTTCATATCCTTTTTTAACTGTGATGAAGGCAAGTAGTTTCAAGACTGGTTAATTTTTGTGATTTATGTGCAGGATTTGTCTGTGTAACATCCCCATTTCCCACCAAAAAAGGAAAAGAAATCAAACTATTTCAGAGGAGGTACTAATGAAGCTAAGATTTCTAATTACTAATTAACACTGGAAGGAAAGATACCAGTTCCTGCTTTTGATCTTTTCTAAGTGCACTAGGGAATTGTTGATTTATTTTGAGAACCACTTTTTTTAATTAGGGGGAACTTGTGTTAAATTTATGACTGTTTATCAACTCCATCATATTTTAGAAACATTGAGTACTTTTAAAATGTTCAAGCATTGTGTATTCTATGAAAATAAAGTTTTATCCTGAAGTTTCACATATATCCCCTTTAAAATCAATATTTTAGTCTTACAAAGGGGAATTTAGAAAAAAAAAACCCCGCTAAAATCAGCATTCCAGTATGAATCTTCATAATTTGAGTGATTTCTTTGTGTGCAGTTGGGTGGAAGTAAGTGACAATAAAATATACAAATTCTTACCACAATCTGTTGCGTGTGAACTTTCTAAAATCATGCTTAAATGTATGAGTTCTTCTGAAATAAAAAATTCATCTACTCATTACTACTCTTACTGTTGTAAGATGAGCACAAGGAAATTCATAAAAAAATATATTCCGTGTCAATCACCATTTTGCTTTGAAGGAAGTGTTGTTATTCTCTTGTAAGTTGCCTTTTTCATTGATATTTAAAGTGAGTTTTACAGCTTCAAAGGATATACTGTTTTTTGATGTATTTCCTTGCTGTAGGAAGGTACAAATATTTTATTTTTAATTCTCTATTAAAATATTTTTTTCTGCCAGGTAAAGTATTTATTTTAATACTTTATTTGAATCTCATCTGTAATTACCTTAGGAAAAAATAACTTCTCTAAGTGCCTGTTTAATAAAAGCTTTAAGGCAGACTGTACAGGAGTTGTAAATAATACTTTAAAATATGTTATAGATGTTAAAATATAAGTATAGTAGCCCATGATACTTGCATTATAGAAGAAGCATTTATTAGTCATTTTGTGCCCTCTAAGTTTCTGTGAAGAAGAGTCCACCCACTCCATGTCTTTCCTTTAATTCTTTCTTTGTTGATTTCTTGGATAGAAGCTGTTTGTAAATGTTACTCTTGTGTATGACAGTAATGTGTTATAGTAACTATGAATGTTCATAGACTTCCTAAAATAATGTGACCATTCCTTGTTAATAAGATTATTTTAATGATATGTCTGAATGGCACTTTTCACCTTTAAATCCAAACATTTGCAAAGGAGACTTGATATTTGTTAATTCCCTAAGAAGGGAAAACTGAGGCAAGCAAGTCATTGGGGTAGCCTACTCTTAGATCACAGAGCAGACTAGAGATGGAACAAAGTCTGATTTTGAGCGTAGTGCTTTAGTCACAAACCAAATTGCCTTCTCTTCTAGTGGGATATTTAGTACGTAAGAAAGAGCTTTGATTTCTGCATGAGCACGTTTGTCTGTATGTCTTCACTATTATCCTTGTCCACTACATATAACATAGATCTGTTCCAATTCTAGGACTCCCAATGATTTCCAAGATTTGCAGAGCAGGGCACTGACTTGGATTTCCTTCTGCAGGCTGTTACTCTATAGGTTGTTATGTACCAGCAAATAATTTTGTATATGCATACCTACCACATGCCTATTGTAGCTCTTGACTTTTATTTTACTATAATAACCCATCCTTTCCAGGAATGCTGTAACAGTTCTTACACTTGATGCACGAGTTATCTCTCTACAATCTGAGAAGAAACTCATCTCCTTGTCTTGCAATTCAATTCAAAATGTACAGGTGTGTCAAGCTGACAAAGGTTGCTGGAATGAAGACCAGAGAGAAAGCCATAAATCTTCTGGCAGTAGGTGTAATGCACCTGTCAAAGGCAAGGTTACATTCTAGTTTGGGGGTTTAATCTCTACTACACCTCTTTTGTACCCAAAGTATTGTCTCTTTTTTATAATTTTTTATTCCTTATTACAATTTTTTTGAAGAAGATAATGTAATTACATGTGTTGTGGTCAATATTATGGTCATAATGCTTTATTCTAAGTTAAATACCCTCCACAGTTTCTGCCTCTTCTTTCATTTAAAAGGTAAGTGCTACAGTAAGGTTTGAGGTACAAATAGGAGACACAGAATGTCATAGGAAGTGAACTGCAAGGAAGATATAGCTTCAATATATGAATTTAGGCAATAATGTAATTCTCCATAATACAGCTATTAACTGCTGCTCTGGGTGAAAGCACTATGAAGGATTCATAGGATTGAAATTTGATTTCCTTCAGAGAAATAATAGTTCCTGACTCTGAGGACAAAGAACTTAAATGCTCTTCCTTATCTTGAATACCTCCATGGATAGTTGTTCATTTCCTACTGCTTTCTGGCTGTCTTTGGTCCTTTAAGTCACAATCAGACCCATGAAGTTGCCAAAATTATCCTTGTGGTGTTTTGTGGGGTTGACATTGGCAGTGCCTGAGTTATTAAAATGAAAATAATAATAACTAGTAATCCTGTTCAAGAAAAGCATTTAGCTATTATACCAGATACTTTCTTATGTAGAACAGTAGTGGTATAGACAGCCAAAGACAAAAAGAAAATGTACTTATATCCAGCTACCCTTTCTTTGTCAGTTGGAGAGACAGTAGCAGTTGTCTCTGGCTGGGCTGGTTCTTGAGAAGATGATGTGCANTGTACTTATATCCAGCTACCCTTTGTCAGTTGGAGAGACAGTAGCAGTTGTCTCTGGCTGGGCTGGTTCTTGAGAAGATGATGTGCAGCAGCATTCCCCTAGTGTTGAAGAGTGAAAAAACCAATCTAATTAGAAGAAACATGAAATGAGATTATATAAGTCAAGCAGATTTAGTTAGCTAAAGAATATAAAATGACTTTAGTGGCAAAGGCCTAAAGGATACAGAAACTGCACTAAAATGCACTTTTCCAGTTCATGGGTGAAAGCTAATGAAGTGCTTGTCTCACAGTAAATACAACAATAAAAAATAGACTGGAGAAAGGTAAATAGTTTCCAAGTTGTTTCTGTAGGAGAAAAAAAAAGCTATGTCACTGATTTGTAATTTTTTTTGTTCTTGCAATGACTTGCAAATGAAAAATTATTTTAGAACATTTCTTTAATGTTTGAGAGAATCCTATTTGTGAATTGTGAATCAAAGAAGATTTTGAAATAGTTTCTCAAGTTTTCATATACTGAATTTAGTTAGCTCTTGTAAGATTTATCACAGTGTCTCTTTCCCTCATTTTCTGTAACTTCTACAGGAAGCTCTTGACCATTTTAATAAGCTGTTAGTAAGATAATCCAGATGCCCTTTTGCTTCAGAAAATCTTAGTAGTGATTTCAAATAGGTAAGTGTTCATTGGAAGTAAGGTATGTTGTGATTTTAAAACTCCTTTTACAAACAGCAGACCCAAGTGCAAAAAAACTCTTCAATTGTGATGAGTGGTGGTGTATTAAGGAACATATTTCTCTGTGGCAGCAGAGGAATTGTCCTCTTTCAGTAGAGATTTGTTAACTTTTCATTTAATTGGTATATTAGAGAAATCAAAGACACAGTTTTTGTGAATTGGCAAGCAATTAGATAAGGTTCCCTGACTCTTTTCTATTTTTTAAAAAATAAGTCCATAAAAATTATTCTGTTTTTAATTATTATTTTTATTGCTCTTCCAGTCTTAGCTAAATCTATGATTGCTTGTCTTACCACAAAGAAAAATCATGTAGTAGCTTAAATGAATTACTTCCTTTGATAACAACAAAGGGCCTTGTTCACTGAGGTATTTGTAACAAATTTCTCTTATATTTCAGAGAGAGCTTTGGGTATGCATGCAGCATAGAGCTGATTTCTAAATATGACCATACACACAATATTTTATATTTGAACTGCCTTCTGCCAAGATTGTTTTGTGAGCTTAGGAACCAGCATGGCACAGTTGGGCTTGCAGTGTGTGTAACTTCTTCCTTGAGGGGTGGAAGTGCCTCACAGTGAAGGGTTGTGTTGGGAGAGATCTGTACGAGCTCAGATAAACCCAGCAGTGTGTGTTCATCCACAGTGTGTGCAGGAAGGACAGCCATGTTGATAAGGCAGTCAATCCTGATAAGAAAGCTCTACTCTGTCACAAAATTACAGTATCTATTTGTGACACAGTGATGGTGTGTTTCCATGAAGTGATAGTAGTACATATTTGCACAGTGAGTTCTAGGCACAGGATTTTCTGTCTTATACGTGTATGGTACTGGATGCTACTGCATTACAAACGTGTTCTGTCATAACTGCATTCTAAGACACTTGGGATAAAAACTGCCACAGACCAACATCCTCACTCTTTAGTTTTGCATGTTCATCTTTTTTTTTTTTTTTTTTTTTTTTTTTAAATCATAAAATGCATAGAATGCAGCTACAGGGTAGTATGAAAGAATTCTACAAAACCAGTAAAAAATGGATGACATAAGGAACTTTTGCTGGGTCACTGAAAGAAAAGCTTCTGATTTTTGAAAAGCTAACAATGGTCACAGCAAACAGAACCTGCATCTTACATTTCACCTGAAAAATTATAACCTTTGGCACTTGGAACACCATAATGTAATACTGGTTCAATGTGCTCTCTACACTTCATATGCCATCAGTTCTTCAAGACTTTTTAATGACTTGCTGCTGGGTTGCAGCCTCACTTCTTGACTAATATCCTATTTCCTAGTCTACTTAGCCATGCTGGGGAGAAAGTTCATAGAGTTAAACACAACAGAGAGGTTTCAGCCTATTTAAAAGGCAGATCTCAGCAGAGCACCTTCAGAGTACTTCTTAGCTGACAACTGGGTGGGTGTCCAGGTATGCCTTGATGCAGTGTTGAGCTGTCACCCAGGTAAATAACATCCTTTCTCCACCCTCTTCCCTTCTGCATCCACTCCTATTTCCACTGGAAGGAAAGTGGCTTCCTAGCAAGGGTAGATGTGTAGCTGTTTGCTTTAGGCAACTGGTGTACCAGGGACTGTGGTTTCCTCTCCAGAGCATATTTGCCTTGTGATTTAGACACAAACATAAGTACAAACACAGTCATAGAGCAATAATTGGAGCTGTAACCACATTTGACTGGTAATTACTTGTCCTGTGTGGGTGTGAAATACCTGCAGAGTTTCCAGCCTAGAGGGTTCAGGAAACATTATTCTTCTGTATTTTCAAAGTGAAACTGCATCCCAGTTTGTGGTTTACTAGAAACTTGAAAATACTGGTATTGGTCAGAAGAAATTGATCCATAACTACATGGTAGGAGGCACTCCATGAGCCACAATTTCTGCTTTGTTCCCAGCTATATCTACTCTATTTGTCTCCCCAACAACTAAACCTAACTAGATGAGTATATCTGTACTAGCAGGTAAGAAAAGGGTTAGATTGCTGGTAGGTGATGGAATGCTGTGTGTGAGGGAGGATATTTCATGGTCTTTCTCCCTTGGAAGGGGAAGGAGGGCAGGGAGTATACAAAGACATAGCTGATACCAGAAATGCAAGTCAGGGCAATCATAATTTGAGAGGGCACCATTAGTAATATAATTGCACCACAGCAGCAATAATTATTGTAATTACTTCTATTTACATTAATTGAATTCTACACTAAATGCTGTAACTAGTGTCTTGGACACATTGTGACTTGGGAAGTGAAAGATGGTTCAAAGAGAGCTTTCCCCTTGTGGGGTGAACAGTGACTTACTTTTTAAAATTACAAGATGTTGTAGTTTTATACTTTAAACAAGAATAATCAGTTTTTTTGAAAAAACTCACTCGAGGATGGGAGCATATGGAAGGCACTAGCCCCTCTGGGCACTTTCCAGTCTTCACTAAGGGCAAAGGAGAGAGAGGCCTCCTCACCTGGTCATCTGAGGACTAAATGATCATTGTGTAAACAGGAGTCATAATGTGGCTCCTGGCAATGACAGGCTCAAGCCAGAGTCTGAAAGGTGAAGTCCCCAGCACTGGGTACAAGGATGGCAAGAAGATGAAATGTCAATATGGGAAGGGAATGGCAGAGCACCTGCTTTTGCTGTTGTGAGGGGAATTGAGGAGCAGATGCTTAGGGATGTGGTTTAGTGGTGAACCTGGAAGTGTTAATTGAATGTTAATTGAATTGACAATCTTAGAGGCCTTTTACATCGAAAATGATCCTGTGACTTGAAACTGGAGGCTGACAGCTCTTGAGAAACTAAATAATGAAGAGAAAGAAAAGCTTGGGCCTGGCAGTGTGCTTCTGAGAGGAGGGAAGTTCTCCTTAAGATGAGTCAGCTGGAGGATTTGGGGGCAGTTATACTGAGAAAGCAGGGCTGGGTAGTGTTGGGGAACAGATGATGTCTTGGGAAAAGAAAAACAGGAAAACTGCTGATGCTTTCTATAGACTGGAAAAGGGAAAGTAGAATAGGCAGGTGACTGTAGCTTGTCATGCTTACCCTCTGGTTTCTGGTAGCTCCACACAGATTTCAAGCACATGCTATAAAGGATTGAAAGAGAATAGCATAAAAGATCCTCTATCGTGTGGCAAAGATGTGGGCTTGGGCTTATGAAAGACTTACCATGGGGGGATATATCAGCCAGGTGAGAGGTAAGTACGTGTATCTGTGCTGTAGGGTGGGCTGCAGATGGGACCAACACCCTGACAAAAGGCAGCATATGCTGGGCCAAGCCCCAGCCCAGGTGGTGTGCATGAAGCCATTAGCTGTGCTAATTGACTTCACAACTTCTCTAGCAGGGCTGAGTGAGGCTTTTTGTGGGGCCAGGAGACAACCTGCTGTAAAACTTTAAAGATTTGATGAAGATGCACCATAAATTGGTTAAAGAAGCACTCTTATGGATGTTTATAAGAGAAGTGGTTCCTCTTGGGCTTTACTGGCATCTTACCACTACTCATTCTTCTGTTGGGATTAAATGTGAGCAAGAGAGACTTTGTTACCTGAAGGCTTTTGAGGAAACAGAACACCTGGCTTTGAAAAGAAAGTGACTGGAATCTGCATCATAATAGAAGACCTTGGAGAGGAGGTTGAACTGCTCTGGTCTCCTGTGTAGATTTGAGCTGAGGAGGAGGTAAGAAGGTGCTTTTGCTGGAAAGGGTGAGGTCAGGAGCCTGGAGAGCCTCCGACACTGTGGTTTGTGTGGAGCTGTGTTGTGCTTGTTTGTTTTTTCAAACCTGCACTGGGTGCTGCTGCTTTTCTGAAATGCTGAGGATGCTGGCTAGAGAGCTGTGCTCCAGCCCAGCATGTGGGAAACCCAGGGGAAGTACGAGGCAAAGGGACCAGTGGCAGGTTTCTCAAGAGCAAGTAAGTATACTAGGGTAGTAGCTGCTATATGTAGTGCTTCTAAGGGAATCCTGAAACTAAGCCTTTATACAACATTACTCTGAATTGTTGCAAAAAGAGCTGGAATCTACGTGACTACTGTAGGGTATAATTTGTAAGCACCATGAAAATTATGGCAGGGGAAGTAGCTGCAGGTCACTTGTATTTCTCCAGGTCCACATGCACATATCCAGCTGTGTATCAGTGTAGAACTGAATCCAAGATGAGGCTGAGTACCCGAATCCAAGTGTGTTGCCCTGCTTGCCAGGGCTGTACTAATGCCAGAAAGCTGCTCCCCAGAGTAGGCAGGGTGTAACACAACATGCCTGCCACGGGAGCACAGGAATGGGGTAGGTGACATAGTGGAGCTGCCATGCTCCACTGTCTGGGCTAATTAAAAGAAATTTGTTTATGGCTTGAAATTTCCTATCTTTGCTCTGTTTTAGGGCTTGTTATTTTTAAGAGTGTGTGAATTGTGATTTCTGAGAACTGTTAATGGGTTTTTGGTTGCTTTAATTTAAGCATAACAAAGTTTTATGAAGACGTCATTATTTTTCTTTTATATGGTTGTGTCCTTCTAGGTGTCCAGACTGCTGTTTGGTGTGGTTTTTTGGTTTGTTGGTGTTTTTTTTTTTTTTTTTTTTTTTTTTTTTTTTTTTTTTNTTTTTTTTTTTTGTTTCAGTGCTGCAGAGAGATCTAGACAGGCTGGATTGACTGGCTGCCAGTGACAGAGTGAAAGGACATAGTCTCAAGCTATGCTAAAGGAGGCTCAAGCTGGACATCAGAAGGAATTTCTTCACAGAAAGAGTTGTTAGACATTGGAATGGACTGCCCAGGAAGATGGTGGTGTCACCATCCCTGGAGATGTTCAAGAAATGACTGGATGTGGCACTTAGTGCTGTGGTCTAGTTGACATGGTGCTGATCGGTCAAGGGTTGGACCTGATCTTGGAGGTCTTTTCCACCTGGATGATTCTGTGGTTCTGTCATGATGATGATAACCTTTGAGTTGCTGAGTGTTTACTATGGGGAATGAAACCACTGCAGTCTGGGGGCATTCAAGGGTCCCTGCCAGCTTAAACAGCTGAATCCCTTTTAAATGTTAGTGTATCTCTTTAACTTTAATGGGTGTGAATGTAATTTCCTGGAGAGAGGTTTAAGAGAAAACTTTTATCATTTCCTCTCTGTTCACTGTTGGCTGGGGGAGAGCAGCAAATCACTGGAAACTAGTTAACAGAAAGAATGAATAGCAAGGAAGATACTGTATTTAAGATGGGAGAAGCAAGGACTGATGATAGCTGTCTGCTTGTGTTTTTGATCTGTAAGCTGAAAATTTCCTACCACTCCAGGAGTGGTAGTAGCAAAATTCATAAATATGTTTATGTTATAGTGGCTGTAATGCAGAAAAAAATGTGTAATTTTTAAATTTAATTATTTCAAATGTGTTCTGTTTTCACCTCTGGAAAATAGGACATCAAAGAGGAATAAGACCCTGTGACTTGCTGATACTGCAGATAAAGAAACATTCACCTTTTTTGTAGTAATTCCTCAGTGGAAGCCTGGGGAACCCAGCACAGCGATGCTCAAGTTTCCTGGGTCTGCAGTAGCATGTGCCTGTAACAAGGCTGACGGTATTCCTGTGGTAATGCAGCCAGGATCTGTTTAGATGGGGTATAAGTCAATAAAAACTTAGTCCCCAAATGACACTGGCGAGTCCCTGTGATGGCATGTGATCCCACTTGCACATTTGCTGGCTTTCAGACAAAGGCACTACGAAGTTTAGAGGCTGGGTCTGAGTTCAGGCAATGCTGTGGTTTTGTGTAGAGCACTTAAGTCTGTCATCTCCTTAATATTGCCTGCCTCCCTGAAATGGCAATAATGGAATAATGGTCCATCCTGTGTATCAGTTTAGAGCACTGCAAACTGTTAATGTCTATAAAACACTTAGAAAATGAATAGCCATCTTGGGTGGGATCAAGTTGCCACTCTGCTGTTGCCACAGAAATAAAAGCATGTCAGTGTCAACTTGCCTCAGATCTGCTTTTGACTCCAGGCCTGACAACTCTAAGGCCAGGTCCTGGGGAGGCAATTTGTGACTCATAGGAGTGGCAGCAAAGCTACTTGCTGTCTGTTCTTCCGAAAATACACAAATCAAGCCAAAGTGCTTGAAACTTTGGAGGCAAAACACAGCTTTGCTTCTGTCTTCTTGGCAGACAAGTTTCAGAGAAGTTTCTTAGGTTATTAAAAAAGTGAAAATTTTGAGCCCTCAGTATATAGATTTGGGAGTGGCAAAACAATGTGCAATATGCTGGAAGCCAACAGAAAAAAGAGTAGTAAGAAAAGGTGCTATAAAGGATACTGAGTACTCTCATAGTTCTGCCCTTCTGTGATTCTCCTAGTTGGTATCAAAACCCTGTTTTGATATCAAACTCTGTCTGTTGAAACTCATAAACCTGAATTCTTATGGCTTTCCCTCACACAGGAAATTCCCCTCCACAGACGTGGCACAGTTCTGAAAGTCAGAACTCAATGTTTGTTACTTTGGTGAGTAACTGCAGCCAGATCCTGGGTCTTTCTCCCAGGAGCAGGATTTAGCATGGCTGTCTGCTGCTATTAACATTAATTTGTCTGGCAAACTAACTAAAGGGTCTTCCCTATTCCAGACACTAAGATCCAAGATGACAAAGTGGCATCTGTCTAGTCATGAAAGTAAACTGCTTAGTGTAGGCTGAATTTTTGAACTCTTTTTATTCTTTCAAAGAGGAGATAAAGTACACAGAACCTTCCTTAACCTGAATAGATAAATGCAGGAGTCCTAACTGGCTTTGCAAAGTTGGAAGGATGTCTCTATCTAGATCCAAGTCCAGATCGATGATTTGGTTCATATCATGGTCAGGGTAAATGAGCTAACGGTCCTTTTTAGCAAGACCATATATTTCACAGCTGAATCCAGCCAAGTTTCATCAAAAACACACAGACTTAACTTGTGGGCTGGGATCTATATAATTCCTGTAAGAATTTTAAGATTACATAGGGTATATTCTTTATGGAACTTTCTGTTTGCTTCCTGGAACACTTCCTTTTCATAGAGTAGATGAGACCATGGTCGTGGCCTTTCTACTTGAAGAAAGCTGGAAGGCACTGCAGGAGTGGCTGTTGGTGCCTGCAGACTGGGATAACAGGGCTGGCCAGGCCCTTGGTAGCACAACCTGCCTGTGTGGGCTGTGGGTCAGAGCAGCTTCTGAGCACTGAGCCAAGGTAATGGATGCTGGAGAGGGGTTGCAGGTGGGGGGAAAATGATTGCTGAGTAACACAGCAGTGGATAGGGCAGGAATGGAATAAACCAGAAAGCTCAGGTCCCAGCAAAGATGTGTGCACTGGGATATTTGTGATGAAGGACGTGAATGGGCAGCCTGGACTGAAATAGAACAGATGGCATTAGACCGTACTGCTCTCAGCTGAGAGCTCAAAGTTGTTTGAAGCCTACAGCAGGAGATTTTGGGGACAGCAAGCTGGAGAAGGAGTTTGGAGACTGGAGGCTTAAGGCAGAGCTAGACTTAATTGCCAGTTTACTGATGGTTGCTTAGGCTGTTTTCTGGGTAAGAAACGACAGCTGCTCTGTCCTGCCTTAGCAACAGGGTGCAACTGTGCTTTCCTACAAAAGGGGCTGAGGATATGTTCAAGCTCAGCACTATTACATAAATGTTGTACTGAAGCCTGAAAAAATAAATACTGCAACCCCCCTTTCTTTCTCCTATTAAAAAAAAAAATCTTCCAGAGCTGTACTGAACATTTCCAAAGTAAATAGGAACAAAGGAAATTGGAATGGCAATTGTTGAAGATGTATGTACTGTGACTTTACATTCAGATATCCTTCAACATCTAATGTCACTTGCCCATTTGGTAAAACAAATTGGGGGGTTTTGACTATTTATTAGTCTGTTCCCTTTGTGGGAACTGTTTGATCTCAATGTTGGTGCAAAAAATTTTGTTTAAGTCAACAGTGCCATTCTTACCCTGGTTTACTCTTAAAATTGAATGACATGCTTTTTCCCTGAAATTAAGATAAAAATAAACTTTATCCACCATAGGAATATTTGTGTCCAGAAACAGAATTGCAAGTACTGAGAGTTCTTTGTGCCATCTGAAGCTGTCAAAGTTCTTGTTTGTAGTATGGAAAGAGAAATTGCTGGAGCATCTTGGAGATTTCTTCTATTTGAGGTGTCTTTCCCAAAACTGCTGCTGGACAGGATCTCACACACATTCTTCACAAAAATCAAGGGGTGTTTTTTAAGGCAAGTCCCGTCTTAGTGTTCCCTTTAACCTGGTAACAAGAAGGAAAGAAAGGAAGTGTGAGTTTTGTTTATGATGGCAAACTTAGAAGTAGAACTTTCAATATGGTCTTGAAAAACTTGAATCGAGTCTATAAAGGTAAAAATTCATTGCTCATGAGACATCATCTAGCTCAATAATATAGGAAATAACAAACAATATAGGGAATTTATTTTTCCTCCCACAGTTGGCCATTCAGTTCTGGTTTCCAAGGAATGTCAAGAGGATAAGAGCTATTATCAACTGTGAGTGAAGCCTTTCTGATCTTGCTGACTGATAGAGCAGCTGGAGAAACTAGTTTCCTAGCCTCAAACTCCATTTTCTTTGCAATTTTCTCATCTTTGTTGCGAACAAGGAATAATGCTTGTCTGTGTTACAGATCAGTTGCTGCTTTTGTAATAGCTGTAGTGTTTTCATTGCCTTTGGTGCTGCTGGCAACTCAGCCGATGATTTCATGGGAGAATTGCCACTGAAATACCTGGTTTATGTTTGTAATGTTTGTGCACTTTGGATTTCCATATGAGATGTTTTTTTACAGAAAAGTAATGATGATTATGAAACCATGCATAATTATAGGCTGAGGGAAGAGAAAGCTCCTCACCTCATCTAAATCCACCTTGGACTCAAAGCAACTGAGGTTTTGTGCAGGGTCCCTCCTATAAATACTGCCTGTATTGGAGAAGAGTAACACTCTGAAATGCATCACCCCAATTCTTAGTCATTAGTATGTATTTCACAAACTGAGGCAGAGGGATGTTGTGAGATGAGACCAGTGGTCTTTACCCCTCCTGTCGGACTGCTGTCTCCACGTGGCTGTAACATAAAGGCAGCTTTCATTTTCCCCTTGTCAGATTCCACCCTTTGTGAATATCTCCCTCCCTTCAAAAGCAAGTCACATACAGAAAAAGACATTAATTATCTTCACATGTACGATGAGCTCCTGTTAATACCCTGTTGAAAAATACCCTTTGGAAATAACTGGAAATGGATTCGTTGTCATAATTTGCACTAGCTTACAGAGTTTTGACAGGGAATTTGCCAGCAATTAAAACAGTGGCTAGATATGTCAGGGAAAATACTTTTTGCATTTGGTAGACTGCAGATATTTAGTGCATCCATACTGCACAATTTTTCATGAAGACCTGGGTTTGGTGTTGCTCATGTGTGTTCCCTAGAAACATCTCTGTGTTTTTTCCCTGGAGCATGGCTTTAGGACTGTATTAGTTGATGAGGGAAAAATGATGATGTTACAAGTGTTTTTGCTGAAGAGCTCCCTTCAGTGGAGTCTTGTAGGTCCCTGTCTGTCTAGTGTGGTCAATTCCATGCTTGTCATGTGACATAGAAAGATCTCTGTGGTAGGGAGAAAAGCTTAAAACCAGTTGCAAATCTGAAGACGTTTTCTTCCAGTTATATGGGAGATCACAGTTGGAGGCTGAAACAAAGTCAAATCCCTTTGAAGTGCTGAATAGATAGCACCAACCTTCAAAGGGATGAAATCTGACAATGCCTGAATCTTACTGACATGTAAAAGACACATTGTTAGCTACTGGAGAAAAGGTTGGGTTTGGTGGGGTTTTTTTATGATATATTTCTGCTCTCATCCTTTTCTCCAACCCCCATCCTGCCATGACCTTTAAGTTTTTCATATGATAACAAGCAGTTTTACTTTTCTGTTTAATTGGAGCCAAATAATTCCATGCAACACTTCAAAAACTTAGGAGAAATACCCAATTGGACTTTGATCTGAAGTCTATCAATAAATGTAAAAAGACAGCTCAAATAAGTAAGGGTACCACTACCAGGGACTATTACTGTTGTGAATAATTTTAAGCTTTTGTGCAACTGCATTTCTTTCTCCTTTTCTAATCCCTGAAACACAATGTAGAGTATAGAAATACAGCCTTTCATATGTCAGGACTCTATAATAAAGTTTGGGGAAATCCAACAACTAGAAAAAAAATTATGTATGTGTGGGCCAACTTTAATTTTGCCTAAAGAATGTAACATTCTGCTTTTTAATTTCTGGTGCAAATACAACAAATGTGCAATTAAGCCTTCTAGCAGGTCTGTAGGACTGGTTTTGTAATCCTTCCTTGGAACACAATAAATACAAACAGTAATCACAGGTTTAATGAGTGAAATCATAAAATCCCTAAAAACACTATGTGCAGTATTACCTTCTGATTCATGCTTCAAATATTCCAACTGTATTAAAGGAGCACAGCAATTACTGAGCACCTACCAAGGCAGGGAGAAGAGAGCAGTCTTTTAAATAAGTAAACAGTGTGTATCTGTATTATAAACAAGAAGGCTTATTCAAAATTCCTTTTGCTCTCATGGAGGTGAGTGGAAACATCTTGCTGATTGCAGGTGCTTTCCCTGATGCTGCACTCAGGCCTAATTTATCTAAAACCTTCTCAAGAGATCACACTGAATATCCAACAGGATATTTACAGGAGGTTGCCGAATTATGAACTGTGAGACTCAATATTTGTCTTAACTGCATCTCTCTGGGAATTCTTGTCTCTCTCTTTGTTCTCTTATGCCTTACTCACTCCAGGTTTCTCACATGTGCACTTACCTTTCAAAAAACTTGTGGAACATCCAGTTTGCATGAAGTCATAAACTGAAGGGAGAGTTACTGTAGAGCCAATTATACAGGCTTAGTTCTACACTGCCCTTACCCTTACCCCTGCATGAAACACACTAGGGACCAATCTGAAAACTCTAGCTCTGTGAATCTTTTGGGGAAGCTATTGAAACTGGATAACACTGACATAGATTTAAACTGAAGCTTCTGGTCAGTTACTCTAACTCAAAGCTTGCAGACTTGGAATTGGGAAGCTTTTTCAGCCTAAGATTAAATCAAACCTGGCACTACTTGTGACTTCAGGCAGAACTTGCTGACCTTTAGATGACCTTAATTCTGTTGCTTCGCTTCTCACACCGCTGAAATGTTAGGAGACATTGTTGCTTGAAAAGCAGATAGTTGAAAAGATAGTGTAAATGTAATTCTCAAGGGATTAACACTTTCCTCTAGGACAGATGCACAGATTTATTATTTTTCTAGTTTCTTCCTGAGCATGCAGAATGGTATGCTATAGGGGAAGGACCTTGCCTTGGTAGAAAGCTGAGTTTTGTGTATAAACATGTTCTGCAGACCCAATTGCTGTGTCTTTTCTATAGGAAATGACACCTATTTGAAATTCAAGTGTTGCAACTGCAGCAGGCTGTCTCTTTGGTTTTCCTTTGGTTTGCATTGGTTAAATCCACTATGGAATCAACTAAAGGAACTGACTATTGAAAAAACTTATGAGAATTTCTCTTCAGCTGACTTGCAGTGCAGTGTTGTTTCCAAGTGATCTGCCAGTCTGACATCAGTATTAAATAGAATATCACACCTCATGGACTAACCATCTGATTCATTGTGACAGTTTTTTTCCTCTAATGTTTGAAGTTGTAATTAAGGGAGGAACATGTGGGAGAGAGAATAAAAGTCAAGAGATAAAATAAGAAATTGGATTGCAAAGGCAAGGAAAGAACCTTGTAATTTATTATTCTTAAGAGAAATATGGAACAATTGCTCTTAAAAGCAATACTAACTATGCAAATAGTTGTACATCCTGATTAAATTACCCCAAACCATTTTGATTAATTTTATTTAAGTCTGGAGTGTTCTATAAACTTTTTATGTGCTTTTAGGAATATGGCAAATTAAATAATAAGTGCAAGGAGAAATGCTTTTTATGATTTGAATGGATAAAAACTCTGGGGTGAATTTGCTCCACGTGCATGTATGTGGTACCAAGCTGAAACTGTGGAAAGGGCTGAGTGTATCAGGACTCTGACCCTGCATTTGCTGTGCATTGATATGAATGCTCTTGAGCTGGACACAATTAGAAGAGATTTTAAAGTAACATCTGCTGCAAGTTAGCTTGTGTTTTGTACTGAGAGGGCATTAGTCAGTGCTTGTTACAGACAGATGAATTTTTGGAATAATTTGGCTCATTGGAGAGCAGTGTCAGTGAATTCAGTTTCTATAGACTGAATTGTCATTTGTCTCTGAAAAAATAATACTGATTTATCTGGAAATAGTGGCATTTTCAGTCAAAGGAAGTTCTTAAACACCAAAGCAAAGCCATTCCCTGTAAAAATATAATGGAGTTGTTGAAGACTTCAGTTTGATATCAGTTATGGGTTTACTTCCTTTACAACTATTAGGATGGATAAGGTCTGTTGTACAGATCAGAGTAATAGGTTGTGGAAGAAGTGATGGACAACTTCTGGCAGGCAATAGTCTTCCATCTTTTATAACTTTATATAAAGGCTATTGAACAAACTATTACAGCTTTTTATGGCAGCAGTGGCCTCTGTGTGGTTCATATCAGAGACATTTAGACATTTTGACCACCACAGGAATGAATTCAGTGGCCACCTTGCTATGCCTGCCTGGCATGACTCAGATCCTGTGATGACAGGATCTCTTTAAATCTTAGCTATGAAATACCTCACAACCCACCTCTCCAATCTCTAAGTGGTCTGAACACAATGATTTATCAGGTAGAGCATCTTTCTTGATAAGAAAGTTTGGCATGGGGACTGTGTCTTAACAACCTTGTTGAAAGCCGGTTGTAACTTGCTGCATCCCATAACTTGTACTTGGCTGTGTGGGGAGGTCTGGGGAGGAGTGTCCTCCCAGACAGGCCCACTCTCTTCCCTGGGATGGATGTGGACAGCAAAGGGCAAACCTGCTGAAGTTATCCCAGGTGACATGCCACTGGGGAATTGGCTGCTTTAGCACAGTATTGGGGTCATCCATGTGAGTTTAGTTACTTTTTCAAAGCACCATCTTCTACTGGATGGCCATACCTTTTGAAAGGATACTAAATGCTGTGGCTCATGTTGCTTAGAGTAGATTGTGGAATAAAGTCTATGCCTTGACAATCTTACAGCAGAGTTGTGTAGATAACAGGGTCCTAGTCTGCAGTTTAGTGGGATACTTCTGTTTCCAGTGTCCTTAGTGCAATAAGCTCACATGGAAGTGAAGATCTTGGAAAAGAGGACTTGCCTGGGAATTGCCTTGTCCTTTGGCATCCCCTTCCCACTATGCCTACTATTATTTCTCCCAGCTGTTTCCTACTCTTTTCCAGTGGCTTCTGTTATCACCTGTGCAGACAGGCTTGGAATATCATAAGGGGAGAAGGGAAAAATTTTTTGCTTGAGAACTCAACATTGTTCTTAAATGCCTGGGGAGCTACCAAGAGCAGTGAGATTTAATATGATTTAGGACCATTCCTGCTTCCTATTCACCTGGGGTGCCTAGCAAGCAGGGAGAAGGCACATTCTTTGAGACCTGTGCTTGTACCATCACGTGGCCTCCTCCAAATTCTAGTCCAGATCTCTGAAACACAACCAGAAAACTTCCTGCCTCTGAGAGGGTGGCTCTGCAACAACTTTTGATTTACAGCATGTTGGCTGTTGCTCAGTAATTACTCTATGTGGGTTTTACTGCTTGGCAAATGAAAGATGGTTTGTTCCTCAGCTGCTGCTGGGTAAGAGCTGGCACAGAGCAAGTGCCATGGCTTTGGCTGAGGGGCTGTGAATCTAAAAGAGACATAGCTTGCACTCTGGTCTGCAGGCTGTAATCTCAAACAAGTGAGGCATGTTCATACAGCACAGGCATTTTTCTATTTTCCAGACAGGGATTTTTATATTGAATAAAATTTGCTATCAGTTATTCTTCCAACATGGAGAGTTTGACATTTGGCCTAATAGGACATGAGGTGTGCTTGTTTTTAAACCTGCTGTGATCTTATTTCTTACTGTGAGGTGAAAGAAGATAAGACAACTAGTAGAAAAATTAAATATGTATTGAAAATGATCTTAAGCCTCTAACCAATGAAACTTGTAGTGTATTGTGAGAGTTTGCATCTACATTTGCAGACATAGTCTGTGTTCTGGTTAATGTAAATAAATGCAGTGTTCTCATGTTACCTTTCCCTGAAGGCAGCTGTGTGAATACAGAGATAACACTTCCCTTCTCCCTTCTAAACTGCTTTAGGCACAGCCAGTCATGATCTGGAAGTACAGCTCTGTTTAGTGGAGTCTGATCCCAGCAGTAACCCTTGCATGCTATAAATTACTAGTTTTGTATTGAGCACTTATGTTGCTTTCAGGATGATGCTGAGACCTTTGTCACTTGGTTAGGTAAAAAAGCAACCTCTAAAATAGATAAAATTAGGTAGGGACAAGCTCATAAGGACATGATCCTATGTTGAAATAGATAATTACTATTGTAATTAGACAGATGCCTCCAACTTCTTATCTTCATTTAAAAAAGTAAAACAGAGCAATACATTCCTGTTCATATACAACAGTAAAATTAAACAGCCATGTATCTATGCCAGTCTGCACTACTACAAATCAATATTCAAAGTGTAAGTTGGGGATAATTGGTATTAAGGCTGCAGTTAGACACTTTCATGTCTGCACTGGCTGGTGCTTGACAGACCCTTTTAAAAGGAAAGCATGCTTGCAATATTGTGTTGCTGTGAGATAAGAATAATAAAGGTTTGAAATTAAAAAGTAGGGCTTGCAGGTATGCCAAGACTAATCTAGTTGGAAAAGCTTCATGAAAGAAACAAAAAATCAAGAATTTGGGGATGGGATATTTAAGTATTTTTACATGAAAAAAATGATACAAGCAGAGCTGCACTTTTGTATATATATTGCATAATGAAAAAATATCCCTCTTGTCAAAGGGTGCTAAGATGCACATGAATCACATCGACTTTTACTGAAAGCACTTTAACACAAGCAGTGCAGTATTTTTTTGTACACAAGCAGCCAGATTCTCTGTTACAGAGAGGGTAAGATCTGTCCTAACTTACTATTGGGGATTTTTTTTGCCTCTTGGCAGAGCAGGCATGATTTGGAGATGTAGAGTAAAACAGTGAATTTCTTCAATGCTTCCCTATTGCGATAAATTACACAAACCAGGTTCTATCCTATGTGTAATGGATTATTTAGAAGATCAGTCAACATCTTGTGTATTTCAGCATGATCATTAAATATCCCAAATCTTAGTAAAGCTGTAATAGCACTTAAAAGGGAGGAAAATGACAGGTTTTTTTCATTAAGAACAGACATTTGGAGCTTTTATTCTTGAGGTGAAAACAATACAATGTTTCCTTTTGTTTCAGTGGAAGGAAGAGGGATCTAGATGAAGCATGTCAAAACAAAAAGAACATCTGTCAACCACAACTACTTTTTTTTTTTTTTTTTTTAACCTTACAGTAAATACTCCTTTTCCAAACTTGCGTAGCTCTAAGGGAGATGTAGCACGAGTACAGCCTCATGAGGTCTTTCAATGCTGGAGAACAGGTAGGAAGGGCTGTGTGAGCACATTGCTCAACAAATGCATAAAGTTAAGTCAGAAGAAAGAAAAGCTTTAATGTTTAACAGGTATTCCTTGTAACTTGTAATTAATTAATTTACTTCACTGCAATAATTTTCTGATTTTGTTATCTTCTGGGGCATGGCCCATAAAATTTAATGGCAAAGAAAATCCGATGTAGGAATGTTCTGACCAATAAAGCATCCAGGTTAATGGGCAGGTAGCCTTGCAAATCTGCACTAACTTTGAATGGGATCTGCTCCTGCTGTTCTGCTAAGCCTTTTCTTTGGCGTCTTTCAAGTTACTTTGATTACTGTTGAGAGATGAGGAGCTGATCTATTCTTTCCAAAGGGTGGAGCAGAGCATCCTGGAGCCCTCTGTGAATCACTGCCACCACAGTGCTGGTTTCCTTTTGCTAATTCAGCAGGGGCAGGAGGAGGGCTTAAGCTCCTGCTGTTTTCAAGATGCCTTGCCCAGCACTGATACCCGGTAACAAAGTCACTTGTTACTCCTGACCTTCCAATGGATTTCAAAACAGCATCAGAATACTTGCATTTGGTACCAGGGCTTGTAGAGTTCATTTGTTCCTTTCTTCCTTCCTTCATTCTTTCTTCCTTTCTCTCTAATTTTACTTTAATCTGCAAATGCTGTTTCCCCTATCTTTGAGAAATTGGGCTGAAACATGATGTACATCATGAATAATCCTGTGGTTGAATTTAAACAAGATTTGGAATTCCTTCCTTATAGTTGTTTTCATGCATACATCTGATTCCAGACTAAAATGAGAGCAGAGTACAGCAGCCCCTGGTACTGAGAGAAGTGGCTTTTTCCTACTGATAGCTGGGGATTAGC
>VZTR01006526.1:62364-72600 GCA_013400775.1 Chaetops frenatus | reverse complement strand
AATTCACATATAAAGACAGAAATTACATCCTTATGACAGCTTGTTTACAAATAAGGTAAAATACTGAACATTCAACATTTAGGGTAAGTAGCTTAAAAAAAAATATCCAAAGACTGCTGTAACTCTAGTGTCCTTTTGCTAAACATGTAAATGTGCAAGATTATTATGTATTATTTTCTTAGCCATGAATTAAACTATACTGTACTTCAGGGAAAATCAAACCAGAGCATTCAAGTTTGGGGTAGTGCTGAAGAGACGTGGGAAGTCATGCAGTCCTCGGCTTACTGCAAGATATGCAGGTACTGTCAAAATCAATCAACAGCTGTTTGTCCTTACTTCATAACGAGAATCTGTATCAAAGACAAACACGCTTACCACGCAGAAAAAGAGCCAGGAACTTCCCCTTCTTCAATTCTCTTTTTCCTTTCTGCCACCACTTTTGTAGAAAAACTGTAACTGAGTATGCTTTACTGGGATGGACTGAAGCATGAAAGGATAAAGGGACACCATTCAAGGATACCTTTCATTCAAACATTCATTGTGAACATTTTCACGCACTACCTTTGCAAGACAGGGCTAAAAAACACACCCCCAAAATGACTACCACGTACGGCTTTTTCCTTACAACAAGCAGATGATTCATTGCTACAAAACAGCAAATACTACATACTGACCAATCTGGAGCTTTCCCCTTATCTCTCTTACATGTAACTTTCCTTTAACTGGTAAGATCTAGTCTGAAAGGAACCTCCAGTCTGTACACAAAGCTGTCATTTTATGAGAAAAAACTGTTAAATGGGAAGATTTTCTCATTAATAGACAGAAACTATTTCTTAACTATAAGCTTTTCTTCTTCCTCCCCTCCCTGCAATGCCAACTTGTAACATCATGGAGAATTTAGCAGAAGCAGCAGAGCAGCACCAGGATTTGGCTCTGAAACAGCTCGTTATTTTTTCTTCATATTAATAAGAGTTTTAGAGTACTAGGATACATTTCAAGTACCCGCACTGCTGGCCAGGAAGGAGACTTTTAGTTCTTGCTTTTTCAGGACCATGTTTTATGAAGTCCATGCTGTATGTTAAAATACAAATGGGTTCTTATTAAATTCAAACTACTTGGAATCATCTCTTCACTGTCTAATTTCTGTTTGCTCCCATCCCACAGATAAGTATCAAACGATCATCAATCAAAATGTAACAGTAGCAAAGAAGAATGGTGGGTCTGCCTGCTGCAGACAAACAGCCTTAACAAAAGAGCCTAGGTAATAAAGTCAAGGGGGTTCTTCTATTTGTGCCCAGAAATCTAGGGAAGATTATCCCAAAGTGATTTAGATATAGACACAGATGTATCATAGAGATGAATGTATTTGAATGGGGAGTGCGTTGGAGGGAAGTTGCATTTAAAAGACCCATAGATGTGGCTGTTTAGGACATGGTTTGGTGTTATACTTGGAAGTAATGGGTTAGCACATCTGGACTCGATCTCAGAGGTCTTTAACAGCCTAAATGATTCTATGAATCAAAGTTCTGGTTCTCTCCTTGTACAGTACTTTTTACACTGAAGTTGATGAAGAGGGTGTTTAGGCAGCTCTGTCACTAAAACAGTCTTTTTTTCAAAAATACTATTTTTGCTAAATTGAAAACCACTAAATTGTAGGAACTTTGGAACCAACCTCCAGAAGGACAGACAGAAGAAATTTTTAAAGAAATGCATAAATAATTACCACTCCTACGATGATCGCTATAATGCTGAATATATAGCTGTTCATCTGCAATCTACACCATAGCTCAGAAAATGGCCACATTCCTTCGACATCCTCTCACACTTCCCTCTCGAACCCTCAGAGGGATCCTAAGGTGTCTGAAGAATATGGAAGGGGGGAGATGGGAAAAGATCCAACTAGAACCTGAAATTGGTGCAAATACCTCTAAGTGAAAACAGCAACTATTTTTTGGATGAACAGACAATAACATTTTCATTCTGGGAAGTAAACTTTGCATATAGCAAGTAAAGAAACTGTTTGATTAACACAGAATAAAAGGAGTCAAACATTAACCAGGCAGAATCAGGGGATACAAAGCCCTATCCTTGGACAACTTGCAGAGAAGACCTACTGAGCTTTCCCAATATTTAATTTTATCACAGGTATCCCATGGAGAAGAGGGAAGGATGTGCAATTCTACACAGCAAGGGAGAAGAGTGAGGGAAAACAGCACTAAGGTGCAGACAAAAATGCCACAGGCAGAAAGTCTTTAGTCAGTGTTATCCAGGAGATCTTTATTCTTTCTGTGAGTGATTAGACTGAAGGACTAAGGATTAGACAGAGCATAATGCAAATTAAAAATTAAAGTAATAGACATTTGCTCTTGTGACTTTTTTCTGCAAATTAACATAGATAAATCCTTCATGCCTCAAGGAGCAAGGGTCACACACTTTCTCATTTGTAGACTGAATTCCAGAGGCATGTGTCACCCACTGTGCACACATCACTCATATGCCCCTCACAGATCCTCTGCAGGCACTGCCTTATTCTGTCTGAATAGCATAGTAGTAAAAGCACCTGATGATACAAGTCCAATTACCTACTACAGCACCCTATTCCCTGACAGTAGCAGGGAACATTACTGTACAAAGGAAGGAAATAAACCAAAGGTAACTTAGTCCAAGGGGAATTACCAGAAACATGGATTCCTAGAAACTTTAACATTAATATAAAACTAATTTTCTTAACAAAGCAAAAAAGTAAATACTAAATCATTATTATTCACCTCTGCAGGAAATTCCTTGGCTAGGAATTACTTGTTTGCAGATTCCACAGACAGTTCATTTTTTAAAAGACTTATTTTTGAAGGTATGAGACCTTGAAGCTGTTTCTTGAGGCTAGAAGCAAGGAGAATAACATCAGACCTTCACTCCGCTTTTGAGTCATAATTCTAAGTGAAATATAAATAATTTAAAAATAAAAATAAGTGGTATTATATACAGTAGTGTATATATATAACACAATTTAACAGTATGCTTTTGTATATAGTACAATTCAACAGTCATGTTATATTTAGCAGTATAATAGTAGTAACATGAAAGTGCTCTCTTTCTTATCCTCACTCTTGTTCTGTAACATCAGCTTTCCACTCTCAAGTGCGGGAGACAACAGAATGTGAGGAACCTCTTGCACAACAGGACATGGCCACTGCAATTCATTTTTTATTGTAATTTGACAATTCACTCTATAACTTATCTTTTAAGAGGAAATAAAGAATATTGTCTATTATATGACCCAACAGTCTTCTGACCTAGGGTCTTATCTACATAAATACCACACTGGTTCAGTTTAAACTGGTTAAAAACACCCTACATACTGCTCTATCACAGTAGCCAATTTAACTAAAGCTAACTTAAAAATTGTTTTGCTTCTTTCCTGCATAAGAAACATACACGAGTTTAAAGTAGTATTATTTCCACAGTAGCTGAAATACCATATTGAAATATAATGCAATTATGAAATTTCTAACTGGAGACAGAATTTTAAAAGTCAATACCATATTTGCAATGGGTATTTTACGGCTTCTATAACATTTAGGTAGAAAAACAGAGGAGGCTAGCAAAAGCCTTTGACAGCCAGTATCTTTTCTAGAAGGTGTGGGACAACATTCATGTTCATTGGCAGACTTTTTGGAAATATCAGTTACCTACTCAGAAACAAAAACACACTTCACCAATTCATGAAAACCCCCAAACACTCTTCACATTTCCTAATTTTCATTTCACATTTGCATCTAACTGTCCTTAAAATATTGCCAACTAGCCTGCATTCAACACTAACACCTGTTCTGAGCTCTAGCAGCACAAGTGTCTAGAAGCAAAAAGCTGTCCCATGGCTGGACCAGACTTCCACCCATGTGTCAGTTGAGAAAGTACCCCAGCATGGGTGCAATGCACAAGCTAACAAGGTAACATGGTAAAGAGGTATCACAAGATTTCTTTGTGGCTTTAAGCAACTCAACACAGCTCTTGGCAAAAGGTTTGCTGACTCCAAAAATAACTACCACACAACTACATGACAGGCACAAGAACAGTCATAAAAATCAATTACACTTTTCAAGTACGGCCTCCATGTGGGCCTACCCAAAACTCCACAGAAGCCCCAAAGAACACAAACTGCAACAACTGGTCACATTGAGCAGTCTGGGGGCTCAGAGGCCATCCCCAGTGAGGGTTCACAGCTTGATCTTAAGAATTGCTTCAGGAAGTACTGTTGGTCTTACCCACAGTGTAAAGCCAAGATAACTATATCCATAAAAAATAAATTAGAGACTACAGGAATAAACCTTAGTCTGGACTTTCAGCAAAATCTTTCCAATGGTAAGGTGTATTAATCAGCAGAAATTAGTGAGATAAATAATCTACTAGTCCACATCCTTGGAAGTCTGAAACAAGGGATGAAACATTTGAGAAATAAAATTGAATTGTGTGCAGTGCTTCATAGTGTATTGGGTTTGTATGGCCAGGTTTTGGTGAGCAGGGTGGCTACAGCAGTGGCTTCTATGAGAAACTGGTAGAAGTTTTCTCCATGTCCAGCACAGCCAATGCCAGCTGGCTCCAAGGTAGCCACTGCTGGCCAAGGCTGGGCCAATCAGAAATGGTAGTAATGCCTCTATGATAACATTTTTAAGAAGAAAAAAGTTACTGCACAGATGTAATTCTGGCCAGAGAAGAGCAAGGTGAGAATACGTGAGAGGAACCACTCTGCAGACATCCAGGTCATTGCAGACAGAGCGGAGGTGCCCCAGGTGTTCCAGAACTCAGAGGAGCTGAGATTCCTCTGCAGCCCACGGTAAAGACCACGGAGAAGCAGCTGTCCCTCTGCAGCCCCTGGATGACACAGGGATGGAGAGGTACACCTGCAGCCCATGGAGGAGACCCACACTGGAGCAGCTGGATGCCTGAGAGGAGGCTGTGAACCTGTGGGAGGCCCATGCTGGAGCAGACTCCTGGCAGGGACCTGCAGACCCATGCAGGAGCAGGTTTCCTAGTAGGACTTGTGACCCCACAGAGGACCCACATTGGAGAAGGCTGTTCTCAAATGACTCATGGAACAGCGACCCATATTGCAGCAGTTTATGGAGAACTGTAGCCTGTGGGATAGATTTATACTGGAGGAGTTTGTGGAGGACTTCCATGGGAAAGACCTCATGCTGGAGGCAGGGGAAGGACTCCTCACCCTGAGCAGCAGCAGAAACAACTTGTCGTCAACTGATGTTAATCCCCATTCCCCATCTCCCTGCACTGCCACAGGGGAGGAGGTAGAGCTGGGAATAACATAGGGGTGGGGAAAGGTATTTTTAAGGTCTAACTTCATTTTCATTAGCCTGCTCTCATTTTGTTAGCAATAAATTCAATTAATATCTCTAATTCAAGTGTGGTTTGCCCACCATTTCATGACATTTGGTGAGTCATCTCACTGTCCTTAACTCATGAGCCCTTCCATGTCTAGTTGCAGAGAAAAGTGACAGAGAAGCTTTGGTGGGTGCCTGTCATCCAGTTAGGGTCAATCCACTACAGTCTTTTTGGTGCCAAAACCCAGGGAGGGGTCTGTGGTTTAAACCCAGATGGAAATTACACACAGCTGCTCAGTCAGCTCCCCTCTTTCTTTCCTCCTCCTCTCTGAATAGAATGGGAAGAAGAACTGATGTGAAACTTGCATNGGAGGCCCATGCTGGAGCAGACTCCTGGCAGGGACCTGCAGACCCATGCAGGAGCAGGTTTCCTAGTAGGACTTGTGACCCCACAGAGGACCCACATTGGAGAAGGCTGTTCTCAAATGACTCATGGAACAGCGACCCATATTGCAGCAGTTTATGGAGAACTGTAGCCTGTGGGATAGATTTATACTGGAGGAGTTTGTGGAGGACTTCCATGGGAAAGACCTCATGCTGGAGGCAGGGGAAGGACTCCTCACCCTGAGCAGCAGCAGAAACAACTTGTCGTCAACTGATGTTAATCCCCATTCCCCATCTCCCTGCACTGCCACAGGGGAGGAGGTAGAGCTGGGAATAACATAGGGGTGGGGAAAGGTATTTTTAAGGTCTAACTTCATTTTCATTAGCCTGCTCTCATTTTGTTAGCAATAAATTCAATTAATATCTCTAATTCAAGTGTGGTTTGCCCACCATTTCATGACATTTGGTGAGTCATCTCACTGTCCTTAACTCATGAGCCCTTCCATGTCTAGTTGCAGAGAAAAGTGACAGAGAAGCTTTGGTGGGTGCCTGTCATCCAGTTAGGGTCAATCCACTACAGTCTTTTTGGTGCCAAAACCCAGGGAGGGGTCTGAGGTTTAAACCCAGATGGAAATTACACACAGCTGCTCAGTCAGCTCCCCTCTTTCTTTCCTCCTCCTCTCTGAATAGAATGGGAAGAAGAACTGATGTGAAACTTGCATGTTGAGACAAGAACAATTTAATAAAAATTATTATTGTATATTACTTTATTTTCAATGGTAAATAAAAATTATAATAAAAAGGAAGCAATAAGTGATGCACAATGTAATTGCTCACTACATGCTGACTGATGCCAGACCACCCTTCCCGAATGTAACTTTTGTTACAGTAACTTGTCTCAGCTTATGTATATAGGGCAAGATGTTTTATGGTGCGGAATATCCCTTTGGTCAGTTCAGGTTGCCTGTCCAGCTATGCTCCCTCCCAGATTGTTTTGCTCACTGACTCACTGGCAGAGAATGAGACAAGGGGGAGAAAAAAGTCCTTGGCTAAGTTTAAACACAACTTGGCAAAACACAAAACATCAGTGTGTTATCAACACCATTTCATACCAAATCCAAAACACAGCACTGTAACAGCTACTGAGAATAAATTAAGTCTACCCTATCTAAAACCAGGGTAATTAGACACTTTGATCACTCCTTGTAGAAATCAAAAGCACAAATTCCCCTGTATGACATTTGCAGCATGTTACTTCAAGTTAAATTGGAAGATGTTGTCAGAAGTATGATTCGTATCAAAAAGAAGCAAAAAAGAAAAAGAACGCTGAACTCCAGAATTACACAGGAACATAGCTGATGGNAAAAAAAAAAAAAATTCTCATTTTAGATTTCTTCTCCCTTCTTCCCTGCAGAGGTCTACTTCTGGGACATGTTTGTGACTCTCTCTGAAAATGAGTTTAGCAGAGCTTGCAATTTGAAGAAATTAATGGATAAACTTCACTGTAAATTTATTCTGTAGCTAGGCCTACTTCTCCTTATTTCTTATCTAATGCAAACACTTCTTTGCAAACCTTGGCACTTGCACTATTACAAAGAAAGATAATTGTCCTAAAATCTCAGAGTTTATATACTGGAGTTTAATGTAAGTAGGTCTTGACATTAGTTGATCAGATCAACAGATTAGTCAATCTGTCCATTTAACTTATAAACATCAAACGCAATTTTTCTCTGTGGCATTTAGGATATATTCTGCATTGCAGCCTTGGCATCTGCATTTAAAAATGTGCATGTTTTGTTTCCTGCTGTTCATTTTAGGTACATTTCACTATGGGCTCTCCAAGCAATTCAGTTAAACAGTTCATTTAGGAAATTCAGTACCCACAACTTACAGCCTCCTTATACAAGAACTCAGTATAACCTACTGTGGAATGTACAGAAGCCTAGACAAAGGTTTCTTTGTTGTCACCTGGTACAGCTTTAGTGGAGAACCACAAAGAAAGACACCAAGGAAAAAGGAAAAAAAATATATAAAAAGAAAGAAGGGTGAGGGGATGAGATGAGGAGGAAAGGCAAAGCAAACACACCAGACAACAAGGAATGCTATTTTCATGAGGCTCAAGACTGGAACCTAAAGTACATATAATTGTTAGGAACAAAAACTGGAAGAAAACAGTGCAGAACCACAGGCCACAGACTTTGGTTTTGCCCAAAGAAAAGGCTGTAATTATATGTGGTCTCAGTTGACAGCATTATGAAAATTACTCTGGCAATATTTTGCCATGTTGTGCTCTCTGTGGCATGCAGAAATCTATTGAAGCTGGAACTCTATCCCAGACTTAATTCAATGTAACTGCAGACTGTGAAAAAACTTACAGATGCACCTTCAGCTATGATGAATTTCAAATACTACTCATCACTGAGCATTTTCATTAGGTAGCTACAGGTTAACATCATCAGATGCAAAATTCACAGCAACTCTGTCAAAGGCAGTTTACACAAAAACTTCTCCAGACTGAAATGAAGTCAATACAGACTATAACAGTCAAGATCTACAACTTTGTTTTTGGCAATACCAATATAGCAATTCCTTCTTGACAGAGATTTAGCACTGGTTCATTACACCTATGGAATAGGTATTCCCAATATTATTCCCAAATATCATATCACATCATAACAGTAAATGATTCAATGAATAACAGACCTAAGCAACATTAGTTTATTTCAACTTCATGTTTCCAACATGTAACATGCAACTGTGAAAACTGTTCATTCTTTAAAGAGGCAGTCAGAGGGTTTAGATCTCTTATTAAATAATCAAGGAAATATTTTAGAATTAAACCTTTTCAAATAATCTTCAAGAAAACTACTTAACTATATTCACACACATACACACGCCATTAAAAACAAACAAAAAGAAAAGGTACTTAGCTGAACAGAACTGGTTCCCTACAAAGTCATCCATGCAATGACTAAGTTATATTTATGAGAAAATACAAATCTCAACAAAAATTATCAGACTTTTGAAATTAAATAATTTCTTTCAGGTGTTACTGTGTTCCTGGGGAAGCCAAAATCTGTTTGTATATTATTTCTCCATCTCCAAAACTTGTAAAAATCCATGTCCCATTCCAGCTAAAAGAAAATTATAAACATACATACAAAGACTACTCCTGCTGAATTTTACATGGCCTCTTAGCATAACAACAGAATCACATAAAGCAAAAATATGTTTTGTTCACTTCCCACCTGTGGTCATACAAATATGATTCCTTTTCCTTATCTTCTAACTTACAAACCTATACTGCAATTTCCTAGGACTCTCCTTGTGCATTCTTCTATTCTCCAGGGTAGCTTTAATTCCACTGGATGATATAATGCTTACAACTATTATTTTAAACACAAGGAGGGAGAGGCCAGCAATGTCTTAGCAGAATAGGTATTTCACCACTTTTTATAGGCTAGAGAAATGCCTATAAGTGACATCCAAAAGAAAGGTTCAGATAAGAAATGACTGAAAGAAGTCTTCATGAAAAGGCTCAGTCCCAGTTCAAAAAAGGGAGCCTTTGCAAAACTAAGCCATGTAAATAAATCACATGACTAACAAAAACAACAGCACACCAGAGGAATGTCACCTCTCAGCCCTTTCTGTTAAGTTTGCTCATTGTTACTTCTGTTACTTCTCCACTTCCTATCTTCCCTCTTACTTGGAAGTGCACCGTAGAAGTCGCATGATTTCTGCTCAGTTACTTAAAGATCCCAGGGAAAAATCAAAGAATAAAATTCCATCAGGTTACCCACACTCTCCCATAACTAGCATTCCCCAAGCAAATACTGATGAGATAGAGCTGCCCAGGATACAACAGTTGGTATTATACTGATGAAACAAAATAGTTTTGAGTTTGTCTTCTCTCCACGAAGTAAAAGAGCATTTTTTAACCTTCCTGCTCCTGAACTGGTATTCCATATTTGCTGCAGGTTTCACTTACAGAAAAATATTTAAGAATGCCTACTATGCATACAAACCAAGTAATATATTATCCATCTCCCCTGTAAACCTGGCTTTTAGGATAGGGCTGATCACAACTTCTTGGTGCCTATAAAACCTGATTATGTCAAGGGTCTCACACAAGGATAACATGAATATACAATGAAGAACTTCCCAGAAATAGCAAAGAGCACAGCATATGAGATTCTCTGCAGTTCTCATATATGAGAATCTCTTGGCAAACATATTATTGCTTCATAAAGTAGCACTGTATTTTAGCCAAATGACATTAACTAAACCTATCACACGCATTTAAATACATCCACAAGCACCACCAGTGAATATATAAATACTGCAGAACCTGTGCTATATGACAATAATATGGGATTGTGGCAAAAGAATTACAACACCAAAGTATTTTTACACTGGCTGAAATTAGGCATTTCTGGCTGTTTCACTCACAAAGATTATTTCTACACTGACAGACTTACATATATATATATATGAATAAAAAAAAATTGTAAATATA
>VZTR01006526.1:0-47204 GCA_013400775.1 Chaetops frenatus | reverse complement strand
TCCTAGAACACAGCCTCTGTCAAATAAATTTCTGGACAAAATTCTGTGAGATCTTAAAATAATCAAAGTGATCCCAATCCAAAGCAAACTCCTAAAATCTTTAAATGTAGCAGCAACACCAGGGGAAACTCCACTAAAAAAACACTATAAGCTTATGCCAGGACTCTGACTTATGTGCCGCTAGTTTCTATCTTAATAAGAAAGAGAGATGAAAAGTTCCAAACGACACATGCGCACATAGGAAACTTTTCAAAGTGTCTCCTGGGGTGGGGAAGAGGTAGGGGATTAAATCTCTCTGTAACCCAACCATTGCTGTTTTACCTGCAGGGCAAGCACCCAAGCAGAATTCTGAGAAAATACAAAAATATTTTGGAAAATCTCTTAAAAGAGCAACTTGAAAGGAGGTAGGGCAACACAAGTTCAACAGAGAACAAGCTCAGCAGTCTTTAAGATGTTTGGTTGAGAAGCACAGCATAAAATTTGCTATCACCAGCCCCTCATCTATTTACAGGTCACTTAAATGTATATGATTCCTTCTACCCACATTTAAGAAGTCTGAAGTTGAAATAAACAAGAAAAACATGTTCATAAGAGTGAACTATTGTGGATTGTCAGTAAATAAAATTATCCTAAACTTACTAAAGTTTCTTTGCAGAAACCAAGTACTACAGACAACAACAACATTATACACTGAGACACAGGAGGCTTAGAGTGCTACTGAGCAATTTTACTTCCCTCATCCTGCAGAATATGTGATGTTGTTCTGGACAATTAGTGTCACTTTCTTCAAGAGTTGTAACTTAGTTGTGCAGCCCTGCTTCCCATCTACATTCTTCTTGCATTCCCTCCATCTAGTCTGGAACTCCGTGTCAGCAGACAGAGCAATGTCTTCCTGCAGGCAAGAATGAACAACCTCTCCCCAGTTATAGAGTCATGTGTGGGCTATAAGCAATTTTCCAAACATGAAAGGAAGCCTGGAATTTGCTATCCCTACATTAGCAAGCTAAAACAAACCAACCTGCAGATGGAAAGGATGAAAGCATCTAAGTCACCTGAAAATTAATCCCCTTCAGGAATGTTCACCACCTCCCATCCACACATACTATATCCCTCCAGTCTCTCCCAGAGCAGAAAGTCAGTCTTTGAAATTAGAATGATTACCCAGAATACTATCGTGGTTTAACACTGGCCAAACGCCAAGCACCCATGAAAGCCATTCACTCACCCTCCCCTGCTGTAGCTGGCCAGAGGAGAGAAAAAAAATTAACAAAGGGTTCATGACCTGAGATAAGGACTGAGAGAAAATACTCCAAGAGCAAAACAGGCTCAGCTTAGAGGTAGAAAGTGAGTTTATTACTAACAAAATCAGAGGAGGCTAATGAAAAGTAATTAAAATTAAAAACAATTTCTCTTCCCCCAACACCTCCCTCCTTCCCATCGACAGCACAGGGAGGCAGGGGGTGGGAGTTTTGGTCAGTTCGTCACACAAGGCTTTTTTCTGCTGCACAGGGAGAGAAATCCACGCTATAATGCTGGGTCCCTTCCCATGGGAGTCAGTTCTCTGTGAACTTCTCCAGCATAGTTCCAGTCTCATGAGCAGCAGTCCTCCCAAAACACACTCCTCATTTCTCTTTGAGGGACTATGTTTCCTCCCTTTCCATCCCCAGATATGCACATAGAGACAGCTGAGAGACAATTTTATCCCCATTCTCTATCAAACACAACATTATGCTTCATCATAATTATCCACTGCAGGTTCAGATTGGAAATGGCACCTACATCACACAAGTGTCATTTTCATATGTCTGTCCTTTCCAAATACTAAAACAGCAAAAGTAATACTTATCATCTGTAACACAGACTCTTTGAAGCAAATTACTTTATAAAAAGGAAAAAGTGAAAGTGAGAAGCTAAATATATTAGGAAAAGCAAATAAACACATTAAGAGAGTGCCATTTGAGCTGCCACTGCTCAAGTGCACTTTACACAATACCTCAGATGTCAAACCCTTTTGCTTCTTTCTCTTAGACAAGCTGAAAACTATCTTGATTTCGAGAAGGCCTTAAAAAGAGATTCTTGCTCTGCAGCTATGGACAAAAGAGCTTGTACTTGCAAAAAAGTCTCTAAAGAAGCTCATTGTAAACATAAACAGCCCAGTTTCATTCCTACAGAAGAATCAAACTTCCCATTTTTCAGAAAAGGTGTTAGAAACAGGACAGGTAGTAGTTGTTCTGGTTGGTTAGAGCTAGAGTAACAGAAACTCAGCAAATTCTCACCACATAGGAACACTGGCTAGATTAAGGAGGCAATGCTCCTGTGAGTTTACAAGCAAATCTATCCTGCTATCAGTCATGTCACATTTATCAGCTTCACTGTATTGAAGAGTGTACCCTTCCAGAAATCATCAGATTTCATTAGCTAATAGATCCAGCTACACCTGAAATACTTCATTATATCAGCTCTCTCTCACACTGAGGTTGCACTCAATCTCCACATGAGCAGAACACTTTCAGAAAGTGCAGGCGAACTTCAGTTCTGAATACAGTACATCTGTTACTTGAGCTGAAACTCCCAAATCTATTGGGATGTACAGAAAATTTCATGGCTACAGTAAACAAATAAAACTGGTGTCCAATTGGTGTCATTAAAAAATAAATGGAGCAAGCTCACCACTGCTGAGAACTGTCATAAGATAGTTCATGACTTACAGGGAGACTTTGATTTGCTCTGCTTACATGCTTTATTTCCCTCACCACTTCAATTACAATGAAGTGAACAAACATGCCTGCCTGAACATTCCAACTGTTTTGAGATGTTTCTCCTTTTCAGCTCTACAGGTCTTCAGAACACTACATGTAACTATAACAGCACCCACATATACATAAGCCACAGCAAGTAAACTGAACAACCCAAAACTGTTAATACAGCCAATGCTCCCTCTACTAGCACTGTAAAAGAAGCATCTGTTTTCTTGAAGACTTCTCCCACAGCAAAGACACCCAAAGCCTTGCTCTAAGCATAGGATGTACAATTCCACCTGATTAAGCAACATCAGGTATCACCATACAAAGGATATCTGAGAAACTGAAGTTGCTTAGCAAGAGGTTGGAAACAGTAATCAAATCCCAAAAGACAAAATGGATTCTAGGAAGCTGTATCAAATTATTTTCCCTCATATTATTTTACTTTTCAAGCTATGTTAATGATGACTATCTTAGTATGAGTCAGAACAGCAAGAACATGTGACAGTAAAGTCTGCTTTGCTTATATGTCAGTCCTGTGTTCCAAATGTTAGTCACCACACTCTTTAAAAACAAAATTAAACCAAATCAAAAAATCTATCAAAAGGAAGGAACCTAACCCTTGCCCTCCCCTGCTACAGCTGGGCAGAGGGAGGAAAAAAATTAACAAAGGGCTCATGAGCTAAGTTAAGAACCAGAAACAAATACTCTAAGGGCAAAACAGGCTCAACTTAGAATACAAAGTAAATTTATTACTAACAAAATCAGAGGAGGATAAGCCTTGGCCAGCAACATGTCCATCTTCAGAGCCATCAGGGATTGGCTCTGCTGGACATAGTGCAAGCTTCTAACAGCACCTCACAGAAGCCATTTCTGTGACCTCCCACTACCAAAAACCAGGCTGTGCAAAACCAACACAACTTTACTCACATTTCAGTCCAGCTCAGCCTAACTATGTTTTTTGCATTAAGCACAATAACCATCTTTTCACAAAATCTCACACCTGCAGGGGACACATACAAGGCATTTATAGGCACAGATAAAGGTACTAACCAGGACAACTGGGTGTTTATATGAAGTATTAATTCATTGAACTAGGGGCTGCCTTCTTCACAAATGAGCACAAGCCATTAGAAAACACTTCTAAAAGATTCTTCTGATTATTTATCAGTTCCGTCTAGCAACATGTGATCTTGCAACACAGAATCATTAACCATTTTGAATCTATTGTCTTAAACTAGACTAAGAATCAGTGTTTCAGTCCTGGTTTTTCACAGAAGTACTGTTCTGTACTTGTGGATTCAAGATGTCACAGCAGAGCACAGCTACTCTCTCCCAATTAGCCCCAAATCCTCTTTCTTGGTAAGTGGTACACCATCTCCTAAAGGCCATAGTGAAAGCTGGCGTGCCTCATTAACTAGGCTCCAGCTTTCAGGAAAGGTCAGTTTGTTAACACACTTTATGACCCTAACATACAAAGAGAACAGCTATTCTTTTTTCAGGGCAGAATGAGCGTCTGCATTTCAGAATAAAATAGAGTAACAGCATGTGTACACACAAGGAACAGTCAAAGTGTTTCAATGACATAGAATTAAAAAGTTAAAACTGTAATATTTTTTTAATTAGTTCAAAGTACCTTTGCAGAGCAAAGACAGCAGGTATTAAACAAAAGAATACTCCCAGCAAAAGCTAGAAGATTTTGACATGCTACTCTTGCACTTCCTGGGAAATGGAGTTTTAACTGGCTTCTGGCATAATTCCTCTAGAGGTTCATTTCCTAGACAGAGCTATAAATCCCATGATGCACTTTATCAACGCTAACAATAAAACTATTGTGCTTCAGCAGAGCCACTCCTTGGAGAAAAGTCCAGTGCTTACCAAGGCTGGGGGTGGGGGGAGGGGGGAGAAGATATCACAAATTAAGCACATTCCAGAAAGCAGCACAGAAGTAAAAGCAAAAGATTAGACTGAAAATGCAGAATCTTTAAGCTGCAGAAGGCAAGAACTCTATGGAAGACTATTAAGTGTCAAGCCAGAATTAAACCTATTTCCTCCTCTGCCCCATCATTAAGCATCTTGAAACACATAAATAATTTAATATAGACAGACAAATCTTAACTAAGATTCATGCTTACACATTTAAATATACTTTTGGAAGACAGGCAGGCAAAGGAGCAGCAGGACAGCACCAAAGTATTTTACATAATCACAGTATATAAGACAGAAAGAAATTAGACAAGTAAAACAATATTGGCATCCATAAAATACTGCAGAACACAAAAAGCTGTCAAAATAAGAACAGCTGGGATCAACTGCAGCAAGGCCACTGACAAATATCTGCTGAAAGGGAACACCTGTAAGTTACAAAAAGTACAAAACATGCAACTCCTTTGAAAACAACTACCAAATTGTCAGTCATTTCTTTTGGTGGTTGTAACTTATAAAGAAAGTATGTACAACTCGCCTATTATTTATGTGCTATATTTTACTTATGGATTGAAGATACATTTCTAAAATGTGCATAGTGCTGATATTTGAAAGAGATTTTTTATTTCAACAAACCATATTTAAAGAGCAAGAGCAGCTAAAATAGAATAGCAGGAGTTTTTTAGATGCTTATAACCTTACATATCAAAAAAATCCAATACTGGGGCTAGACCAGACAAAACAGAGAGAAATTTTAGGAAACAGGCTATTAACAATCTCAGTGGTTCAACTGAAATCTACTAATCTAAACATTTTTTACTTAAAATCCAGTCAACTACTAAAAAACCCTACATTTTCCCCCAGAGTTTGATCTTAAACAACCTAACCTATTGAATTTGTCACTGGAAATGCCAGGTTTCCCAGAACCGGCAGTAACAGGTTGTACTTGACTTTTCATCCTCCAAATCAAATCCATCTCAACTGAAAATAAAAATAGTCCTAAAGGCTGAGTGTGGCTGATAACTGCAAGAATAATTGAAAGACTGCAAAAAAAAAGATAGCATGCCTCAGGAATGGCTTATTTCTAACTTACTGAAATACTTTGTGTTCTTAAAGGAAGTGTTTTCAGAGGTTTTTCAAGCACAAATTAAATTGACTACATACTAAAATCAACAGCAATTACTTAAACCATAGACCTAGGTTCTCATTTCTTCACCACTACAACAGTTTGTGTGTTTATTAGCTATAATCAGGTAACAACTCATTCATCAAAGCCAGAGAGAACAGTTTGTTACCAAAATCCAGGCAGCTACAGTTTCTTCATGTATATAAAATAAAATAAAAAATGGCAAATTACTCATAACCTGGCAGACATACAATATCAACAATTTGTTAAAAATTAACATTTCAATTGCAAACACTACAGAAAAGTTCAGCTCCACCAGGTAAACAAAACGTAGCATGTATTTTCAGAAAATTTAAGTGTTCCCAGAAGTACACAATGCACAAAGATATTCTTTGCACTTACAGCTACTATTTCCAGGACACTGTTAGAAAAGTATCCTGTAACAAGTCACTATCACCCATTCATCTTTAAAGCCAGACAAAACAAAAGCTTGCATGCACACAAGCTGTATTTCCATTACTAACTCATTTACAATTAGGGGAAAAGTCACAACAGGCTGTGGAACACAGATCATATCTCCCTCTTCACCAGCTCCATGAGAGGCAGAAAACAAGGATGCTCACGATGTGGTACAGAACCTAACACTAGGGGTTACAAACCACCCACCTCTGGAAGAAACCTCTAATGGAGTAATCCATTAGCTTGTGGTTGGTATAAAACAGCAAGGAATGCCTGACCTGAGCACATCTCAGTCTCTCCTATTACAGCAATTGCACTTGATACTAAAGCAGGAAAGGGATAATCTGCTTGTACAGCGTACAAAGAGGCAAGACCAGAAGACCTCTAAGCCAGTACACTGTCCTCTGACGTGGAAGGCTCACCTTCAAGCTCCTCACCTTTTCTTCCAGACTGCAGATGAGCACCCCAAACACAGTGCTGTGGTATCTGTCTCTTCTTGGTTCTCTGAATACTGGATTATTTATCACAACGGTCTAGTCTCAGATTCCAACACCAATTTTACTCCCCATCTTCACAGTGGGTTGCCCTCAATTCCCCCCATGCTGCTAAACTACCAACTTATCTGTCTAACAGCAGCATCTCTGCCTACCATGACAAACCCAGCCACAAACCTGTTCCGAAACAGGAAAAAAAACTTGGTATGTCAGAGGATTGAGCTACTGACAGTACTGCTGCCAGAGGACTGGAGCAGGAGGATATAGCCACTTCTGCAAGGACAAGAAGCAACAGCGGCATCCTGACACTAACCAGCAGCATGAAAGAAGGTGCAGAATGCAGCTCTCTGGACCCTCCTCATCCCCTCCAGCAAACAGGTGGCAAGCCAGATGGAAGTGTCCTCTGGGACACTTTCAACTGCAGCAACTTTCTGAATCACTAAAACAAGAGATAAAGAAACCTGAGTGCACAAAAAAAGCCCCAAAATGCTCTAACCAAGATGAATAAGGATGACTAGGACACAAAAATGTCCTATTTTGGCAACCAAGAAGCCTTGCAAAAACCTGAAGTTTTTGTCTGCCAAAAGAAAAAAGGTGCAACATGCTTTATATGGCACAAAGAAACACTGACAGAGAAAATATTTCAGCAGAGACCCTGGTATCCAATAGGACAATATTACACAAATATAAATATCCCTCATCAAATTACACACTAGTGATTTCTTTTTATCTTATCTCTTCAAAAGCATTTTAGCAGTACTAGCTGCAGAAAAAGAACAAGTACAGAAAGATCTATGGAAGAAGGAAGGGCACCCACTTTACTTCAACTAGAAAGACTTTTATTGATCAATGAGAAAGTGCTTACAAAGCACAAAGTCTGAGAAATGGTACCCAAGGTACACAGGGTAGTATAGTATATTGAGAATTTTATATATGGTCTAATGTACGTTCTTCCTTGTATTGAAAAGAGCTCAAACTTACATCGCAGGATTCCACAGTTTCCCCAACTAAAATTATCTCCTTCAAGAAAAACAATAATACCGCATTTTAATTGAAAGTAAAATCATATGTCTGCAATCACCTTTTTACTCTGTCTGCAAGCATATAGATTTGACCAAATGGGGAGGAAAAAAGATGGACTCTACTCTGCTTTTTTGTTTGTTTGTCTGTTTGTTTCTGCAGTTAGGCTTAAAAGATATCATCACAAAAGTTTTATTTTTTCCGTAAATTAATGCAAGACAGAAAGTTAAATTTAAAAAGCTAAGCTCTAGAGGTTTCTCCTGAATATATAAAACCTAATAGACTGTTCTCCAAACACCATCATTCTTATTCTCCAATCACAAATAGGATTCTACATCTCCAAAGCTAAGAGTGTCTGTGCAGCTCATGGAACTACAAAGACATGTTACAGCATCTTCCCTTCCTCTGTCTCTGAGAGAGTTTAATTTCCTCAGATCCTTTTCAGTGGACACACACTGAGAGGAAGGCTGCATCAACACATCTGTCATTACATTGCTGCATATCAATCTGCCACCTATGCCTCAAGCAATTCATTATCTCAATTCTATTATCACACAGGACTGTACCCACAGGGTAATTAGATGGTAGCATGGTGGGGTGGGCAAGATGAGAGCGGGAGTAGTGAGCAAAAGAAAAAAAGAAAGGTGGACATCTAATCCCTGCAAAGCAAGGCAATGTTAATTTCCTATCACTAGCAGATCACTACAACAGACCCTGCACACCATGAAAATTTTGGCTTACTATATCAAGCACAGAAAAGCTATACTCTTCCAGAAGTAAAGAAGCCCTGAGTATGCAAATCCAGTTATAGTCCTAAACTGTGAAAAAAATAGCAACTTTAAAAGCACAGTTACATTGTGAAATGCATCAATACAGAAGACTACCAAATCAAGTCAGAAAATAGGGTGAGGGGGCACTTACATGCATTAAGTGTATTGCCACTACCACTGCAGACTCTCTCACACTACTATAAACACTAGAAAACCTAAGACTCCCTTTTATCAGAAACAGCAGCCTGGTCTATCCCTAGGTGTAAAATATCATATTGCAGGCTGTTTTTCTGAAACTCAGTTTTTATTCATCATCAAATGGCAGGCTTCACTTTGGGGGCATTGGCCTGCCAAAACCTTTAATAGGTTCGACATTTCCCAGATGTTGCTTTCCCTACCCCTCACTAAAATTATTTGCTGCCAAACACCTGCAAATATTTACATACAAATCCTTGTTACAGGCCTGCTGTGTAAGAAATAACTAAGCAGGAACCCAACTAACTTTCAGAGAGGCTAACCAGCCACCTGGTTTGCTTCTCACCTTCCAGTCACAAAGGTACTAAGACCAGGAGAAACACCAGAACAAAAAAATCCAAAACCCAGCCCAACCAAAACAAAACTTAAAAAAGAAAAGAAAAAGGAAAAAAGAAAATAAAAAGAAAAAAAAAATTTTAAAAAAAGCTGAATTGTTCACTCCCTGTCCCCTACTTCTCCTATCATACATCTTCCTTCACAGCTGGAGAGTCTCCATCAGGAGGTATTTTCAAAGAGAAGACTCTTCAGCAATAGCTCAGATGTGTAGCTGATACCTGGACTCTCATTATGACATGGTAACTTCTGGTTACTTTCAGTCCTATATTTGAGCCCTCTGCATGAAGGCACAGGAACTAAGGTTAACTTGACCTGCAGAAGTTCTTCTTTTCTAGGCTTCACCTCCTTGTTGCTGGTCAGGTTTAGCCTATAGATCCACACTAGTGCTAAAAATGTCTGACATTTCCAGATGGTAAACAACAAGAATTGCTCTAAAGTGCCATTTCACTCAAACAATACATTTTCACTCTTAAATCACCAACATGAGTACCTTACTTAACATACAGATAAACACTTCCACTGTAATCTTCATGATTTTGCTCAATACCAGATGCCAATGCCAGTGTCAGAATTAGGACACAAACTGAACCATGCAATATTTTAAGTTGCACTTAAAGGGCAAAAATGTGCCAAATAAATAAAGCTGTAAATTTCTGACAAGTTTGGTGAAGTTGACGCATAAGGCACATTCAGCACTGATTACTATAGGAGAAATTGTATAGTAGGTACTCAGTAAGGATCAGAAGATACTTCCAAAATGCAAATAAGTTAACAACCCCGTTCTTCAACTGGCAGCCAGAAAACACCACTAGAAATTCTCACCAGGATTAAAACCGAACTGTAAGCCCTAAAATCAAATGCCTAACCAATTATTAAGTTTCTGCAGTATTTTTACTGACTTCTAAATTAATTTCCTTATACTGATTTTCCTTTATTACATATGTTCTGCACTTTCAGACCTGCTCTATTTTAGTTACTATCTCTCTTCTAGTTAAAGAGTATATTTAGGAGACATATAGGTAATTATACTAACAAGGTTTCATCCAAATAAGTGCCACCCATCTCTCAAAAATAGCAACTCATTCTCTGTCATTATGGGTCACTTCCAGAGAAGGAAAGTCATACAAAAAGGATTAAGAGAATCACCATCAGCTTTGTCTAATGCACAAGAAATTACTGTATTTTTCCGATATTCTGCATTATTATATCACTATCTCAGTGGTATCTTCTGATCTGCTAGCCATAGAGCTTATAGTCAAGGAGGCAGATAAGCCTGAGGAATGGACTCACATGCCACCCTGCAAGCAGCCCAGAGAAAGAAAAAGATCCCTGTTGTGGGTTCTGTGTTCCAGATACAAATGTTTTCTGAATGACCAGAAAACAAAAGCAGGCCTAAGAAGGTAATGGCAATGATGACGATATCCCAAAATATCTCAGCTGTTTTAGTAAAACAAAGTATGACCTGCAGAAAGGTACTTTGGATTAAATCAGAGATTGAAAGGAACACTGATTAAACTACTTGTGGCCACTGCCTTCTCTAAATAATCATTCCTTGTAGCACATACACAAACTAAACTGAAACAGAATGTTTTAACTTAACTCATAGAAAACTCCTGGCAATGCAGCATTGATTCATGAGCACATGTACTTCCAACCAATCACATAACTAATTAAACCCTTTAATAAACATTAGTTAGTAGAAGTAATCGATTTAGTTACACAAAAAAAAGCCAATACAAAAGCTATGTAGGATGAAAACCACACTATTTTCAATACCTCAGAGGTTCTCTTTCACAGCTTCAACTTCATCAAAAATCTCATAAGTTTAAGCAAAAGTCCTGCTTAGCCTAGACTAACTGCAGCAATTTCTTTTAAAAACTAGCCAGCTTAAGACATCTGTAACCAGTCGAAGCCGAGCAACATACAGAAATTTCCTATCAAATAGAACATAAAATAGTCCCAAAGCCCCTGTAGCTCTTGCTACTGTTTCATTTCATATCTGGTAGAAAGTAAACACCGCAATTACCAATGTAACGACTACCACCAGGCATTTTTCAACATTAAAAAGAAAAAACACATCACCAAAACTCCACTGTTAAACACATAAGCAGCATTCCAAAATAAAAAATTCGCGTTACAGAAAATACTGGAGTTCTCACCTAATCCTAGGCTTGGAAATGTGACTCTTGGTTAAGGTGCAATTCCTTACCATTCAGGAGACCACCCGACATAGAGGATCACAGCTGTGGAGCCTGAGCCATCCAGCCTGCACGACTGGCCAGCACCAATGCCAAAAGCCGTTTAAGACCTGGACGTTTGTCAGAAGACATACAAAGATCCTGAATCTCGTTAATCGGTAAGGATCATTTATCTACAAAAGGCACCAGAAAGCTTCAAGCAGCTGGAAGTTTCAGTCAGTGACGGCAAGACACTGCTAACAGTTCGGAAGTTGTGCATCGGGAGACATTTGGGTGGGTACCAACGCCACCACCATTTATCACACACACCAACAGATGTTCTGCAGTGGTCCAGGGCAGCCTCAGCAAGGTCTGTCTGTGGACGGCGACCCTCGTAGCCAAGCGTGGGGGCGGCTGCTCGCTGGCGGACGCACCTCAGCCCCAGAACGGGGGTCTAGCCTAACAAACCCACAGATTTAAGTAACTTTCTAAGGGAGAAGCGAGCGCCTGGCCGCTAAGTTGCCCAGCACGGAGAGCGCTAGCTTTACTACAGAGATACGGGAGCGCCTTCCCGTCCCCTCGGCCGGAGCCTGCCTGCGGACGGCACGGCCCTCAGCCCCGGCGCCATCCCGCCTTCCCTGCGGCGGCCCTCCACCACGTCTGTCCTCTTGGTAACACGAATTCACGAACGCTGTCCCAGCGGACGGCGCTCCCAATCCCTGTGGACTGCCGCAGCCCCCGCCCGGCCCCAGCGCCGGGAACGGCGCCCTTCCCGCCCCAACGTGCTCCGGGTTGGTAGTGGCTGTAGGGGCCGCTACCCCTCCTCGGTCCCCACCGCGGCGGCCCCGCAGGCCTGCCGAAGGGCCGGCCTCCCTCCCCTCCTCGCCGCCGGATCTCCTCCGCCCCACTAGGAGCAAAAGCCCCGCGCCGCCGCGCCGCCCGGGCGCGCTCTCATTCCCGTGGATCACGACAGCCGACAAAGTTTACCTCGTTTTCCCGGCTCCGCGACAGGACAAGGCGGTTAGGCCGCTCAGCGGGAGCAGGGATCCCCCTCCCCCAGCGCTGCACACACTTGTTTTTATTTCCTGCGCTCCCTCCCGCCGTGAGAAGTTTCCAGTGTCTCGATCAAGCCTGAGGTGGAGGCGGGGAAGAGGCGCGTGCCACTGCTCCCAGCTTGGGGCGGGGGTGTGCGGGCTTTGCCGTGCCTCCCTGCTCCTCACCCTGAGGCGGCGGCAGCGGCGCCCTCCTCCGACCCGCCACCTGGGGCCATCTCCTCGCGGCAGCCCGACTGCCTCGCTCGGAAGGCTCGTCTGTTTGGGAGCGGGATGGGGGTGCTTCAGGCTAGAAGATCGCCGCCACCCCTAGGGCCCTGCGTGGTTGGGCTTTCCTCCCTGTACCCCGGCGGCTTTGAGTTTAACTTCAAGGCTAGGAGTTGCAGCTCCTGGAACAAGAGTGTTTACCTCTCTTCAGGACGGCTTGGCGTGGCTACCGACAGAGGAGTGAGCCTAACACCCATGAGCAGCCAATGTGCAAAGCGCCCACAGTAAGGAGGCGAAAATCAATTGCGTGCCAAGAGGTCTGCACCTGTTAGTTTCTCAGCACGGCACCAGAGATGCAAAGATGATCCCTAAAATCACTGCCTAGGTGCTGCCTAAGGCTGTAGATTCCCTGTGTACAAATGTTCATGCAAGTACAGTTCCTTACTGCACCGATATTTATGGGATTTACACACCAAGAATTACCTCTCCCTTGAAGTAGCTCAAGAAAGGGCAGCTCCACACCTGGAACTCCTGTAGGACACAGACACACTGCACTGTTCTCCGTACCTGCTGGTTCACAGCTGCTGCCTCTTGCATATGGAGTAACTTGCGTTGCATAACAGAGCCAAAGAGCAGGGCAGGGAGGAAACAGAGGTACTACTGTCCTTTTGCTCCACATTTCAGAGGTTTCATCCCAGATGCAAAAAATGAGAGTTCGTGTCCTTCCCTTTGGTGTAGAATTTCACCGCCAAAGGTACCCTGAAGTTTAGCTGAAACAGATACAACTTGAGGCCATTCCTTGCATATAAATATATATATAGAGAGAGAGTTAATCAAATATTAACTAAAATAAAAAGGAATTTAATTAATAGAATTGAGTTTGCTAACACACACCACATTATCAGATGGTAATTGAGGCCTCTCTTGAGAGGTGAATGCATATTACTAGTGACAAAGGATTTGAACATGCCTCTTATGACTAGGATCCCATGTAAACAGTGTCCATACTGATGTGACCGTGTTGTAGCTTGTTCCAGAAACAAGCTCATTGAAGTGATAAGCAATATTAAGCACCTTACTTTATTACTTTCAGAGGCTAGATTTACAGCCAGCCTAATCTAGCACTAGGCACTTCCCCTGGCTGATTTAGGCAATACAGTGGCTAATATTTGCAATTCCATTGCACTGAGGACAAAGGACCTCCAAGAAACAGAGGTCTCTAGAGATCCCAGAGATGGGTTTCAAAGTGCAAAGCTAAGTCTGTTTTTTGCAATGCTTCATATTATGGGAATAGGTGAAGTGCCTGCAACACCAACAAAACAAAAGCAGAATTACAATCACCTTCTAGCTTTCAAGCAAAAGTTTCAAAACTTGACCTCCAAGGAAAGAAGGCAGAAATTACTATTTTTTTTTTTTAATTTAAAATTTAATGCTAAAACTATCATGATTTAGCACTCTGACACATTGTTTTTAAATGCTTGCACTTAGGCAATACTTCCCGTATATGCAGATACCAGCTTATAGATGCACATCGTACATGTGACACTAGCCAAAGAAAAAAAGCATTTTTGGATGACATCTGCGATGTGAAGGCTCCATGCCAAGAAGTTCAGTGTGTAGAGTTAATACCACAGTGTTAGCATAAATGTTCTTTACATCTTATAGTATGTCTATGGTAAATCATGTTTTCTTATATGTTTACAGCTGTAATTATCACCTCTATACTGTGAATTCCTCCCTTTGTTGTTTCTTCCTAGGAAAGGGGAAAGATAGGAAAGGAGAAAATCTGTGTCTGTGTTTTAAAGAGGTTTCAGTGTTTTTGAACCTGCCTAGAGATATTGTCACTGACCACATTGAACATTCATCTCAGACACAAACCTGCTGAGTCAAGGAATCTGCTGTGTGCTATGCTAACCTGCTATCAAAATAGTCTTGCCTTCTACTTTAATGACCACAAATACTTTTAAATATTCCAAAGAATAGAGTAAGAGTAGTTATAGTAGTTATATCATGCCTTTTACATACTGGGTTGCCACTTGCCCTGATGTGCTTTATTCTTACTTTGGTTTCTAGAGAAGCAACCAAATTTGAGTAATGTATCAGGTAAACAAATAAAGTTTTTATATCAGAAGGAAGATGGATTGCTTAGTCAGCTATCGCTGTACTGAAACTAACCATCTGTTCTTACCAGCAACCAAGAACTTGGAGAGCAAGTTATGCAGAAATCAGGGCACAGAAAAATGGTTTCAATCCTATTGCTATTTTACTTAAATAACACAAACACAAACCAAAACAGTAGTCTTTTATGTCCATAAAATACATACAGTGATGGCATATGCTATGTTTATAACCACTCATAATGTATATATTTATATGGATCACATTTGCATCAGGAATACTTGATAGATACCAAGTTTCCCTTGATCAAGTCTCCTGAATCTCAGTACACTCTTTCAAACTAGGCTATTTAATACAAATTTGTAATCTGACTTCAATGTTAGAGATCACACAATAACTCTAAGTAGCTCCAAATGTGACATAAACAGTAGTATAAGAATTTACGGTGTTTCATAAATGTCTTCCCAGCAGCTCTGTATTCCGGCATGAACAACTGCCACATTTTTATTTGAAATGGGAAAAAGAGTTCTCTGGTAACTGGCTTTATTGTTTCTTTTCATTTTCAATGAAACAAATCCTTATAAGCTGCAGTGCTGTACAAGTAATAATCATCTCATTCATGTACTGTTGACTGAACTGGTGATCTGTAAGGTGCCTTCCAACCCACACCATTCTATGATTAATGAATTTCCCCTGCATATGTCAGCTTTGGGCACAAAGTCACCATTTCATAAATTTTCAAGCTACCACACCAACTGACCATATTTAACCCCATGTCCTGTGTTTTAGGAATGAACCCACCTGACCTATTTTCCATCATAGACTTACTGGCACAGATGATACATGGTATCTGTGGTGGTTAAAAAGCTAATGTTAAATCTGCTGACTTATCAAACACACCCATGATTGTGTTGCAAGTGCAGAAATGAAACGTCAATCTGCATTAACCTCCTGAAATGTTCAGTTGGTACAAAATCAAAAGAAAAATACAAAATCTCTGAACTGAATAATTTCAGTCCATACCTACAATGTGAGGCAGAAAAATCTATCAATTATCTGCATCTTATTGGTACTCTGATTCTTTAATAAAAAATGGACAAGAATCTAGCACAGTACTTGCAGCATTTTCTCCTAGTACTGATTTATCATGTTCCTAATAAATGATTACATTTTTTCAGGTTATCAGCTTGCAAGGCAAGCCCTTGTAAATGCATGTCTACATCACCCACAACAAGAGAGTATAGGCATGCTGAAAATAATTTTCAAAAGCAGGACTATGCAGTTCTAAGGCTAGCTCACTTATATTATTATGATACAATGAGCACTACATGTGTATTCATGTAATACAATACTTGATGCCCTGTGATATAACAAAAAATGCCTGGTACTTTACATATTCCAGTAAACATTTGGCTATTCTCCAGTTTCCTAGAACTGTTCCTCTTTTTTGTTTCCTTGCATTAAGAAGAAACTAATGAGAAACACTGCAATTGGCAAGTTTAAAAGAAAAGTGGTGAAGGCTGCAGAAAAGCCTCATATATTGTATAATTGATGCTTTGTTTAACATATACTAGCACAACTGTAGTCCAGAAAAAAAACACCAACTCCAGAAGCGCTTTCAAGGCAAGTCTGGTGTTACTGAGTGAGAGAAGTCGTGTTACTTGATACAGAGAAAACCAGTAGGAAGGAACTAAATGAGAAGTAGAACAGTTGCTGCTCTTTACTCTTCTCAAAACTCAAATCAGTCCTCTCATAAGACTGAAACAAAAGTTCCACACACAGGGATCAATTACACAGCTTTTCAACTCCTGTGATGGGAGGCAACTGAATCAAATGCCATCTACCATATACTTATTGTAACATGACTGGAAATTTAGTGCAGAACATACAAGAGTTTCTGTAACTGGCTACAGAAAGTTCAAAAAAACCCAGAGAACTTAGAGCAGGATGTTGCAACATGCCTCCTCTAATCACAGTGCATTGCTCCATGTATTCTAAGCATTGCTGACTGCTGGGGGTTTTTTTGATGGCACAGGAGCTTCAAAATAATATATTTTTCTTCCTCCACCTCCCTTTTTCATATAGTGAAACAGGGCCCAACCCCGAACAATCTCAGAGATAACAGCCCTGAGACAGAATCTGCTGTACATGTTGAGTGTCTATGAATAACTACGTGTGTACACTAGTTATTAGTGGAGATGGGAGGATTTCCTTAAACTGAAGAGAAGCTTTCTTCAGCCTGCACAGAGCATCCTACCTCCTATTATGCTGGACCTAGTTATGGTCCAGCAGTATCAGCTACCAATTATCAGTGAAGTCATACAACACCGTGTAGATGAGTAGCCATGAGTTTATATGTCCATTTACAACCTTCACGGACTGCAGGTTAGCCACCACTGTGTTCTAGAATATGGAGCCAGACAACTCGGGTTCCAGCCATTAATTGGAAATTAAGATTGTTTAGATAAAGGTAAATAGAGCCACACTCGTTGTGGTTTAGGAATGGTATTCCCCAATGTAGTATTCCCACCAAAACCCAGGCACTGCTCACTCACTCCCCCTCCCACTCCCCCTCTCCATCTGACAGCTGGAGAAGAGAACTGGAGGCACAAAAGGTAAATATCATGGGTTGAGATTTACTGGAAGCAGCAGTGAAATAACAAACAGTAACAATCCTAATAACGAAGTATACAAAATAGAGAGTGATTCAAAGAATTCCTTCCCCCATCCTAGGCAATGACGTGAAGTGGTATTGAATAACCCCATGGTCCTAGCCATGACCCCTCCTGCCTACTGGAAAAATTAACCCTGTGCTTGCTGGAACCAGGATATTTATTTAACAGGAAATTTATTTAACCAAATACAATAATAATAATCCCTTCTTAAGCATAGAATGCATTGTCTCTGTAGTATGTAAAACCAAAGACTGTGTCCCAAGGAGCCTAAATTTTTGTCCAGTGACTCAACTCCTGGCTGCTTTTTACATTGTAGCAGCGGGCAATGGTGAGGTGCCACCATTGATAGCGTCTCCAGGGTAAGGAGCCACACTGGCGTGCGTCCCAGGCACTAAGCAGCTCCCGGAGGAGGCAGTGCTCTCTCACGCTTGCACCCGAGATAGCAAAGCAACAACAGACCACAAAGGGAGAGAAGGACCTTGGTGTGAGGTTCCACAGAGAGGGGCTGTTATTTGCCTCACTTGTGAAGGGTCTCAGGGATGAAGGCAGGGAAGGGGGTGGATACACGGGGTTTTAAGGCAGGGGGACAGGGACAGAGAGAGCATCAAAGACCAAAGGATAGAGGGCCAGGTGTTACATAGGCAGGCTTAGGGTAACTCAACCAATAGGAGAACCGGGAGGGAGTGGTCAGAAAACAGGGCCAATGGGGAACCGAGGGAAAGAGAACATTCTGGGCACAAACTATATAAAGGAGAAGGGGGCAGGGGGACGGTAGACCAATCAACTAGAGCAAATCTGCATAATGGCACAAGGCATCCTGGGACCGGCACTCTTAGTCACTGAGAATTTGCTTAGGGCTCAGCCCACCAAGGGGTTCCGTCAGTGTCTGAGTTGGTGGGCCTTTCAGCCCCCACACTACATACCGTCTCCAATTCAAGGAAGATCCCTAAACTTTCATTCTGATGTCAGCTGTATAAAAAGCTTTAAAGATTTGAATGGCTCATCTATGATTCACATAAATCATAGATATGGTAGTTACTCTTCTCAGGGAATATAATGTCTTCTTTTTAATTCATAATGATGTGATTCAAAGAATACACCCCAAAGAGTAGAATCTAACCTGAAGATGTGTTATTATGAAAGGGGGATGAAAGAAGACAAATTTTTTTTATAAAACACCTTCCTGTTTTATAAAAATGTCTGCCTCCAGGCTCTAGGTACCCAATCCTATTTCAAACTCTTGTATCCTTTCCCCTCCACTCCAGTTTATAAATCAAAATAGTCTTTTGCTCCCCAGTTTGAATCATATGGGAGAGAGGAAGACACAAATTTCAAGTTTGATGTGAGCTTATGCTATCCAATAACATCAGAAGAGTCGCAATAACATAACTGTAGCCACATGAATTAGGAAAATACATTCAATTAGCTATAACATAGGACAGAGGAACAACATTGCTCTGAGTGAACATGAGACACACACCAGCCTGTTGTATTTTCCCAGAGCTTACATCCAACTCTGCAAGACAAACCAAAATTATAACTTTCAACAGGAGGAAACCTTTTAGCATAGTGACAATTATAAAGGCACATGGGAATTGCATTACCTACTTGTTCAATACCAAACTTCAGCATAGTATCCAGTCAAGAAGAATACAGGATAAAACACAATGAAAGTCTTCATTGAAATCTGTTATAGGGATGGAGAATGTTTTAATAATTTCACTGCATCTTTGGTGCTCAAATTGTCTCACGGTTCATGGTTCTCACTGAAGACAATAAAAAGAACAAAAAACCTTCTTCCAATTTGTCATTTCCCATAGAAGTTTCTGAAAAGTTGCTTTCTGCCTACCTGTTAAATAATGTCAGTCTTACACAAGTAGAGATGCTGGTACGTTATTTATGACAAGTGGCAGGAAGCACTGGCATGACCTGTTTCTAGGTTCACTCAGTCACCTGTGAAAGCCCTTAACTTCTTGAGCAGAGCTTAGGAACCATTAATTGGTGCTGCCCACACTTTTGACCCACTTACACTGACACAGCTTCCTACCACAGACTTACTTTGCACTGGTCTACAGGATCTCTTTTGCCACTACAGCCATCTCACCTGTTCAAACAATATGAACCACACACAGAGAATTACCCTTCTGCTGGGAGGCCTCCATCTCCACAGAAGCTTTGTCAGCAGTGCTCCATCAGTTTGGAAAAAGGTACTTTCCCTAAAAGGACTCCCAGTTGACATGGCTGTGCCAGTCCAACTTCACAACTTTAAAATGTAGAGCAAGACAAAATTCTGAGATGAACTCCCACTTTGCCCATGATAATCTTCATTTTAATTCCCTTTCTTTGCTATCTGTTTTGTCAGCCTGGAGAGTTGACATTTTCAAGCCTTTATCCAGAACCAGGAACTTTCCTTATAATAAAGAAAACTGAAATTAATGTATTATTTACTTATCTTCAGAATATTATAAATATACCAAATTATTTCAAGATTCAAGATAAAATGAACAGTACAGGCAAGAAATCCACTTTCTCAAAGCTACAGGCAGAAGATGTTGCCTAGAACTACAGAAACTTGCTATGGCCAAGACATATCTACTTATTTACCTATGTCACCAGAATAGTTGATGTATATCAAATTTACAGACTCACAGATCTTCCTGATCTCACATTATTTCAAAAGCAGCACCTCTGAAATGAACTAGGTACAGTGCTTTTCTCTCTTCAGCATGGAGAACATAACTGTACCTAAATTAAGGGATGTTATTCTTCACTCAATTTCTTTCACAATAAGGGAATTTGTCTTTCAAGCTTGATCAAGTTGATAGTTATTTTGGATCATTCCTATGCCTACTCCAATATCAGACAGATGTACAGTGTTAGCCTAACTGCATGACTCAGATTTTTGTGACTGCTTTTTCCTTTCTTTTCCAACACTTACTGAAAAATGCATGAAGTGGAGGAGAGAAAAAGAAATTTGGTAGACTTCTAAGGTTCTATTCTAAACAGCCCCCATAAAAAAGGTACAACAAAATCTCAAACAACTGTAAATACACTAAAGGCTGTATACTGAGATCACAGAACATTCTGATTTGGGAGAGATGCACAAGGATCATCAAGTCCAGCTCTTAAGTGACTGGTCCGTACAGGGATTGAACCTGCAACTTTGGTGTTATTAGCACCATGCTCTAACCGATGTTGTATTTATATCTCCACAGAACATCTGAAGACCAGTTATCAGGCCACCTTAGTTTAAGATAATTATATGGAGCAGAGACTCCAAAACGAGCTACCTCCCCTTAGTTTTAACCACTCCCGTTTCACCAATAAGGAGACATGAATGCAAGAAGATATAAGTGAAAAAATAGCAGTTTACTAGAAAGCAAACAACAACAGCCAAGGTAACAGCAATAACCACTAGACACAAAGGTGCTGAAATCGTTGGACTCCCTGGGAACAAAGAAAACAGGATTCCAGGTGTCTTGGTTTAAGACAATTTAAGGGAGACACTCTAACATGTTACCTCCCCTTGGTTTTAACCAATCCCTTGCCACCCATAAGGAGGAATTAATACAAGTAGATATAAGTGAAAAAACAAGTTTACTGACAAGCAAAACAGCAACAGTAAAAAATAGTAAATAATCATTAGATACAAAATTGCTAAATTTGCCCAACTTCCCTGGGAACAAAGAGAAACTTAAAATGGCAGTGACACCTCCTACCAAGATGGCTGCTCCAGAGACACACGCATGGTTCAAAAGACAACGGGAAAAATGGCAGCAGCCCTCCCACCCTAACTCTTAGTTCCCCAGCAGTTGGAAATTCCATCAACAAAGGCAGTTGGTACTCAGTCAAGGGCTAGAACTCGTGAAGAGACTTTGCCATCCTCTTAGCAGGACAGCAAAGCAAGTGTGATAAATGATTCGTGCTGCATTGTAGTGATTAGAAATGTATTGGTATAAAGTATATAGTAATTAGAGGAATATTGTTCTAAAGTATATAGGAAATGTGTATTTAGGATTATGAACAGGATAAGCTGATTTGTTACAGATGTTTCCAACAGGATGAGCAGATGTGTTACAGATGCTTCCAACAGGATACAGGATGTAGATAAGCTATATCTTAAGTTAGAACAACCTTGAGAGTAGGCCAATTTGGGATTATTCGTGGCATGGAGTTCAAACTGTGATATTATCCTTGAGGAGCAAAAAATAATTTTTAATGATTACTAAGCTTAGTAAAGACCTTGGAACCTTCATCCAAAGACCACCGAAATGAGGAAGAAGACCCCCTAGCAACAAGTGAAGCATGCGCCACAGAGACAAGTGACGTTGATTTCAAGAATTGAAAGTGGGAGGAAATTTATGGGAACCGTAATGAATATGTATCAATATATATTATATAAGGGAGACTTGAAATAATCTGTTTCGTACATGTGGTAGGTTGACAAGCCCTCTCCATACCCCGGCCGGTTTTGCCTATGCTTATCCGAACCTTGATTATACTTAATTCTATATCTTTAATTATAATCATTTATATTCATTACATTAAATTGCTGCTAACCCAACAGCAGTTCTAGTTGTCTGAGTTTGATTTGTTACTTTTTAAGTTCCATTTATAACACAAGGCAAGGCCAGCTGGGCCGGAGCAACTCTCCCTTCTTGCCTTGGCTGGGCACTGTTTGTGGCCTGGGGACCACACAGCGTGGGACTGCTGCATTCTTCTTGACATGATGTCCTGGCCACAGTCAAGCACTCTCAGAATTCATCTTGAGGCAGTCCAAGATGCAGGAGAGGAACAAAAAAAGTGGGGGGAAACCCCCAAGCAGAGCCTCTGCCTTGGGCAAAGACCACAAGGCAAAAGAGGGTCTGCTTGGGTGACTGACTTTTTAAAGGAATCCCAGCAATCCCCCAAATCTGACACCCTCTCTTAAAAAGAATTCATTCTTTTTTGGGCACAGATAGATATGGACTACAATAACATTTTGGGTTACCCAGGACAGGGGGGATGCTCCTCCTCCCCAGATGGCGACCACTGTAGCATGCCACGTGGACCAGAAGAGAAAGACAATATGGCAAAGAATACCCTCCCCCAAGATAGCAGCCACCATAAATAGACTGCATGGACCAGAAGGCAAAGACAATATGGCAAAGAAGCCCCTCTCAGCTCAATCTTCCCCCGGAACAAAAAACAGGAAGCAGTTCTGTGGCAGATAGGGTGTGCTGACATTGCCTGGGGGGGCTCTGGCCCCGGGTGTCAGCTCCCCTGCTTCCTTTCAATGACAGTGGTGGTGCGTACATGTGTAAGGTCAGTGCAGCTGCTCGCTGCCTCCTCCTGCCACTTGCTGCACTCAGCCAGTGTCGGTGTCACAGGTCCCTGTCCCAAAAGGGAGGAAGGGGAAGAAGAAAGCGAACCCCTGGAGCACTGAGGAATGGTCGCCCCAGCCCCCACCAGTCCCATCTTGGTAGGGCGGCTGCAGAAAGGTATTCACTCTGAAACAGTTTTGGATTGCAAAATTCAGCTTCACAGGTTTCTAATCAGAGATCTGCCCAAAGCAATTTCCTTGGGAAGAAGAGAGTCACAAAAGAGGTCTCTGCATGTATGTTGGCTACCTTTTAAAGGGACCTCGGACCCCTCCTTTTCCATGAACTGGGGTAAAACAGACAAGTTCCATTTCCCAGGTTGTTGACTCTTGAAGTGACAGTAACACAAACTGTGCAGATGGACATAGAGGAAATAAAGAACATAGTACATATTTTTGGGTCACCTAGGACACTACCATGATGCATTCTAGAAGTAAGTTACAATATGAGCAGCAAACATCTGCAACATATGTTAGTTAGCACCTCAACAGACATCAGGAGGACTCTTCTTTCATATTTGACTAACTTACCTGAGTGAATGTAACCAAGAAAACATAATTCCTTGGCCCATCAACAGAGAGCCTCTTACTTCTGGCTCAGCAACAGGCCAACTGTTGATCTTTAGCAATTTATTTGCATTTCTGCCTGGGGATAATTGTGGGTATGTATTTATATACACCCAGAGGCACACACTTATAAACCTTGTATCAGTTAACCAAATTACACAAAAAATATTCCCCAAAGGAAGTAAGATAAAACCAGATCATTTATCGTTTGTAAATGTTGCCTCAGAAAGCTCAAGCATGCACATCATGCAACCTTAACTCTTGTGCCCAAAGGAATTCTAACCACTGCTCTGTAATATGTAAGTATAGGAGTGGAGGGGGATCTCATTTCTGACAGTTGGTAATGACATTTCTGAAACTAAACCCAAGTAAAGAAAGAGAATGCCTTTGTTCGAAGGAAGGCTTACTTTCTTTTCCTTGATTTAGATCCCAGGGCCAAGATTAATCAGCAGTGCAACTACTCACCTCTAAGTGAATCCTGCATTGGTGAAAGTTTTCCCCTTCTCCTTTTCTTCATATTCTAAGCAGAAGTTACCATTAAACAACAGCTTCTGAAGGAAATCTTCATAACATATGTTTGTTTGTTGTGTGGACCAAGGGCAGCATCAAATTACAAGCATGCTTGAGGAAAAAAGAAGCTTTTCTGTCTCTCATTAATTTCATTTAGATTACAAAAACACTGTAACATTTGAGACAAGATTCTCTCCATCAGTGATGAATATGCAACCTCTAATGTTTTGTTGCTCCTTTTCTAGTGTCAGGGGAATAAAGAAGCAGTCAAATTCACAGACAGATACAAAATGTAAGGATGTACAGAAACCAGCAGATGGAGACTAATTTGTCTACTAGGGCCATGGTAGACCTAGTAGAGGTATTAGAAGGAGCCCTGGAATTATTCACAGTGTGCAACTCTTCAGACTGCAGAGTAGAATCTTGGAAAAGTCACACTATATAAAGCAAAATCAGGTTGTCAGATGACACAATTTATTTTATGGAGGTAGCTTGCTTACAAGTTAAAAATAAGCAGGACTATCAATCTGGAAAGAGTAGTAAAGCAGGCATTTGATGCTGAGTATCTCTATGCTTCCAATCCATTCAGAGTCGCTTCCAATCCATTCGGAATCACTTCCCCTGACTTCCAGCTGTGCCGTTTTATATGGCTTCAAGTTTTAAAAAAATCAGTCAGACTCTTTAGCATGTTGCATTTAATTCAGGGAGATGTCTCTCTCTGGTGCAGATGGCTTTTATCAGAAGGAAAAGAACATTTGGTATAACCAAAAGTGGAGTATATTACAAGAGCAATAATTATTACAAAAACTTCTGTTTTTGGAAATATTGATAAAATTTCTTTTCAGGTTGTAGTCTGATAGGTTCCAGACACAAGGAAACAAGAGGCATTGATAGTTAATTAAGGAGAGTGAAAAGGATGGAGTAATAGTGAAAGATGATCAAGTCACAAACCGCTCATGGGTAATGCTATGAAACCTTGTAAACATGTACTTGCTGGAATACAAATAAAATGAGAGGTTACTTTATTAGTCCAAAAATGAGGAGTAGATAGCTCTTTGATGTTTAAAAGAAAAAGTAAAAATTTCTTCCTGAAACTTTAAAATATTTCCCAAAAAATGTGTCCCTGCCTGGGGAATGCCAATGGAGCGAGAGGGTTGCAGTGCCCTTCAATGGCGCCTACTCGCCGCCAGCTTGCGGCTGGGGACGACTGCTGCGTTTCTCCCCTGCAAAGGCAGATGACAGGTGGTATACTCACCCTCCAATAAAACCCCATATGCTCTCTTCTAAACATGCGTGTTGGACAGAGTTGCTAATAATCAATAACTAAATAGAAAGATTGATATTTTATATAACTATATACAATTTACTGATTAATAACTACTATGGATTTTTATTCCCTCCAGGATTGGGTCAGTGACAGATGTTCATACAAAATTTCATGTTGTTCTGAGCAACAGAGAACACTGCCACAGCTTCAGTCAGCATGAGGGTGCTGGCTGCGTGAACAGGACACACATAACAAGGAGTATTGGAGCATCCTGAGGCAGAGTCCAGACAAATGGTTGCACAAAGCTTCAGTCTGGAGGATCAAGCACACATTCACACATTTCACTTTTTTCTGATTTCTTAATAAGAACCACTAAGCACAGGTGTGGAGTCATGGAGAAAACACAGAAAAGGCTTTTGGCCATCTGTGTCAGGATGTACTGTGCTAATTTCATTTGCCCATTTCAGTCTTCAGAGATGTAGGGAGAAAGATGAAACATTTAATCTCAAGGCCATCTATTTCAGTAATAGTTCTTCTTTGCTTGCCTACTTAATCTGTTAATTTCCACAGAAATATTCTATATTGTTCTTCTTTTTTCTGTGTTTTAATCTTTCACAAATGCAAAATAACCACACTGCTTTTTTGCCTTCACTCAGCTAAGGCAAACATTACTATATATTTTTGACTTTGCAAGTAAGAAGCTACACAATTGAACCTAAATCCTGTGATGGTCCCAAGTGCCCAAGACTATTTGCCCCATTTTAGCAATATTTTCTAGTGGGTCCCTATTCAAGACTTTTTCAAGGAAGCAAAAAGAAAAGTTCATAATGCTTCACTTTGGGACAAGAGGACTGAGAAACACCTGCAATTACAGACATTTAAACATGGGGAAAGTGTGTGCATGTGAAAAATTCTTCCTTTCTCCCTTCAAAAACAATTAGCAGTAGTTTTTTTCCACAAGTATTCAGGATTAACACAACTGAATTCAAAACAATACTTCCCGCTTCTCAACTGGAAGACAAGCGCACAGCTTTTGGTGCTGCTAGATAAGAAATCAGAAGACAAAGAAACATATTTAGATCCTTTAATTCACATTGAATAAGAGTCACTCAGGTTTGTATTCTCAGTTACGGCAAGTGAAATTTTAGGAGGTCATAATTACATGCGTGAAGACTGGGACAGCTTATTAACAGAATTCAGTTTTTTATATAATCACTTTTTTTTAATCTCCATTCTAAGGTGCACTACACAGACACCTTTCCTATACTTATATTTACACCCTCACAATTTGGCAATATCTCTAAAATGCTGTTAGAGTTCATTCTTTAGTGATATACAAAGCAAAACACAAATCAAACACTGTTATAGTCTTTACACATGGATGAAGAAAAGAAAGTATGTGTCAAGCTAAATTATTTTGACATAAACAGTTTTTCTTCCCCACCAAGTAAGTTTGCTGACCTACAGTTCCATCCTGATCCTATAAGAATACCAAGTTATTTCTAAGAAAGCCACATCTTTTACACTTAAAAAAAAATCCAGCTCTAATACAGTAAGTAGAAATCATTTTGCCAAATTTGAGCCAGCTAAAAGCTGGCCTTCATGTTTGAACTGTCTGAGCTGCCTCTGTAGTCAGCAAACAGCAGTAGCCAATTATAAAATGGGTTGAATACATTATCTTCTGGAATGCTTATGTAAGAAGCCTAGATGCATAACTTCTGGATAAACATCAATTTAAACCAATACATACATATTACAGAAATTTATGCAGCTTGTGGTAAGTTATCTTTTCTTGGGTTTTCATCTTTTGCTCAATCTCCCTGTCTCTTCCTCACCCCATCTTTAACTTCCTCAGCTATTTTTGTTTCACTTCTCTGCCACTTTTCTTTGCAGCTCTTGCCTTCATAGCCAACTTTTGGTACTTCCTGTTCAAGATCTCCTTTGCTCTCTGCTTTCCTCTTTGAATCTCCACATACAAACATGCCTCCTACTTCTGTCCCCACTACTCTACCCTCCCTCTTCATTACTCTCTCCTAATCACTGAAGGTTTAAAGTCAAGGGATTTATCAAGAAGTTTTGTTACACGCAGGGGTAAGGAAGAAAACAGAGGGAACATTAATACCTGCTAAAGATCAGATTCTCCTGTTAAGAGCTGAAGAGAGAATCAGGACTGAGCCTGCTTACACAGCTACCAATCAGTTAATTTAATCCGTAAAATAACTTGCTTGGCAAAAGGGTGATTCTTAACCAAATCTAATAAAGGTATAATTTTAAAAGGTATGTGGCTTTAGATGTGTTAGGTTTGTTCTCTAGTGCCTGATGACAAAAGACATCAGTAAACATAAAACCTCTGCTTCTCTAGCATCTTTAGATATATAAAACTTATTTATATAAATTTAGCATGGCTGGGTGGACCAGCAACCAAAATTGTGCCTTTCAGGAGGGCACCAGATTACACCAGATCTGCTTGCAGGCTGTTCAGGAAGTCAGAAATAAAATACCCTTCCTGTAGTAAATCACAGAGTACAGTTACAACAACTGAAAAGGAAAGAAATTATTAACAGGGTTTTTTACAAAAAAATTCAAGTCTGATGGAACAGGATGTCATTTGAAAGAAAGAAAAAGTTATAATAAAAATGAGTTAGAAACAGAACAACTTATTTATTTCTCCTGGTTTATTAATACATTGTGGGTTTTATTCTTCCCTCTCTTAATACAGGAACAGGCAACCTTTTCATAATGATCACAGCTTCAGTGAAACGTTTCTCATGATTCCAAAATCAGTTTCACATGGATATCTTTTAACTTCCCATAGCAACTCATTTGTACATCACAACCAGATATCCCATAACAATGATGTGTGCATTACAAGGGACAGGAGAAAAGCTGAACTGTAGGAGGAAGGTAGCAGTGGGACTCATTTTCCTTTGTTCTTCATTGACCAAACTGTCATGGCCATGTATTAGAGGTAATTAAAACTCCAGGAGACTTTCATATTTTTTTGTGTGGATATTTCCCTTCACCTATCATTTCCATGGAGTTTGGTCAGAGCAGACTTCATTCCTCAAATGCTGGGAAAACAGTACAGTCTTCGGTGGCCCTATATAAGCATAACTCTGCTGTTTGCTTTTCTTCTTTTTATACTTTGTCTTAATAATGATGTCTTAATCATGAGCTGAAATGTTGGAAAACATCTTCTAAGGATTTACTCGTTCTCATCCACTTGTTAGGAGCTGGTCTTTCTCAGAATTAATTTGCTGTTTTCACCTTGTACTTTCTAGTACCAGGTGCTTCTAGATGGATGGTCATGGAATTGGCTCTTAACCCACCAACTCCGTGGCACATCTATCTGTAATCTAAGGGAGAAATGGGATCAAACATCTTAAAAATGTAATTTCTGCATCATGTAGTAAGAGGCCACAGCATATATAAAAGTGTCCCAAATGCAAGTGCATGGCAATTCCAAATAGCTCTGTGTGGCCATATCTGGTTGTGGGGCTTCCCATTTTGGCCCTAGTGCTGGACCCATGCTAGTCAAAATTGCTGGCTGGTGCAAATACCACACCCCTCTGGTTTTACAAGGAAAATATAGCTTTCTCAATTTATATTACCTTCCCAGCAATGGGAAACTTTTACTACCAGCAATAGATGTTTCAAATTTATGTTGCAAATAGATACCACAACTATTGAGGGATATCCAGATCAGTAACAGTGGTAACAATGAAAAGGGAGCAGACAAATTACTGGGGGGCCTTTCCTAGTGAAAGGCCTAGGGTTGATGTTCTGGGTCTAGCAATCCAGCAGAGATGTGCAGCTCTGGGGAGGAGTCAGGATTTCTTGCCCTTCATCTTTGTACTTATCTTCTAGACAGTTTTGGCAGAGGATAAAAAAACTTTTTAAATTGTCATCTCCTTGAAAATTATTTTTTTACCTTTATAAACACATATCCTTTCAGATGGTCATAACACTGGGAGAATGTACGCAGCATGCACGGAGGCAGGAAAGGTCAGAGGAGAAAAGCCAGAGCGTTTATTTGCTGACATCGATTATTCAACTCCCAAGGACAGCGTTTAAAGAATATACAATAAATACAGTAAAAACTAAACTTCTGCACCAAGTTTTGTCTTCAGTCTGCCTGAAAGCAAGACATGATGCTACCTTTTGCAATTGACAGCACCATATAATCTTGAAAGCCTGAACTCTGTTCCTGATTAGTATTGCAGTTAGCCTCATGTTGTTTGCACAGACTGAAATTATGTCCCTGTGAACTTATTTTTTGGTGCACTCTGCCAATTACATTTGCAACCTGTGATTTCTGCTATGTCCTGAGAGCTGTATGTATCTAACAATGAAATCATCAACTCTTTCCTCCTCTTGCACATTATTCTGATGTCTCAGATGTCATCCATTTGGCTTAGAAGAGGCCTCTCTCTCTCTATAGCAAAGTTTCTGGTTTTCCCACACTCTGCATGGTACTCAATTGTGAGAATTAGGTTCACATGTATTCCACAGTTCATGATGTTGTGTCCCAGTTAAACATTTATATGTGTGTTTGAAAAGAAAAACAAAACAAGTTATAATCCCATATGTAGTTCTCTACTTCTCCTAAAGTCATTTGTTTCTCTTGTGTAGGTCTTTGAGTGATATCTTTCCAGCTGATAAAAAGAGGTCACTCAATGAAAGTCAGCATAAGTGTGCCTCAAAATATAGTCCAGTAGCCCATGAGATAGTATTATAACCAATACTTGGAGGTGCTTTTCCAGTCATCATAATATCATGGCCAGGAAGCAGTTACACTGGGTACAACATTTTTTTTCTCAACCCCCCCAATCTCTGAGTGCCTTTGAGGAATGTACAGCATGACTTCAGCCAAGGGGAGAAAGCTCTCTCTTAGGCAAAAAAGTCCTGGACAAATTTTTCATGCATGTAAGCAAGAACTGTACCCCAGAGTCATTCCAGTAATGATATGGACAGTACCAGATCTATTTGATCTAGCCACTTCTAAGAATGGATATACTGCAAAAACTGTGAAGGACACATCCAGTGAATCCAGCCCCCTTCAGCTGTAAAGTAGCCTTTTAGCAAGACTTTTTGGGAACACTGAAGTCAACATCCCAGCTCCTTAAGCTATATATCTGAAGTTTGAAAATTATTTGAAAAGTTTCTCCTAAACAGTAGGCTGTAAGCCAAGCAAGATGGACAGAAGAAGTAGTGTTGTGGCAAGCAGCATTTTAATCTGCAGATCACACGCACAGATAAAGTTTTTCTTACTTGGTAGGACCAGAAGATGGATAGATGGATTTCAAAATTACTGGTATTATCAAACATAGCAGCAAGAACAACTTATAATGTAAAATATACTTAGATTTCTAAACCGTTATGTCCTCAACACCAAAACACAGAGAGAGTCAGAGTAGCATTTTCCTGTAGTTTCATTTAAGAATAAGATACAAAGTCCAACATCCTGATGCTGGATGTTGATGCTGAGGTTTTTGATTTGTAAGTGTGATATTCTGTTGTATATATATTATCCACCACACTATTTGGAATACACTCTAGAAAGCTACAACTAGGTCACATGTAAGGAAACAGATGAGCTCAATGTAAAGATCTTCCTTCAGCACTGAGTGATACATCCCTTTTTGTCACTATCAAAAGCTCCAATCACTAGTGCTGTATTAGTCAATCTCTACCTTTTTTCCTGCAAAGAACAGAGAAAGCACAAAAAACCCACCACAATAAGGGGCAAAATCAGGTCCCTGTAAAGAGTCGATTATTCTTGAACTGTCCTTTTCTAAAGACCATAAATATTTCTGCAGCTTGTACACTATTAGCTCAATATATAGTCTACAAGAAATAGCATACATGAAAAATACCTTACATGCAGCAGACAAAAGTAATGTGGAAGGTAAAAATGCAGATACTTTAAAATATATTAGAATTATTTATATATTTAATTATTTTTGCTTATTGATTTTTTATGTTTTCTTTTTAAAATGTAGCTTACATCAAATTATCTCCTTTTAAATAAGAAAACAGTATTGCCCTTCAAATAAGAATCACAGAATCACAGAATGAACTAGGTTGGAAAAGACCTTTAAGATCATCTAGTCCAACCTATGACCTAACGTAACATCTCCTCATCAACTAAACCATGGCACTGAGTGCCACATCCAGTCTTTTTTTAAACATGTCCAGGGACTCTGACTCCACCACCTCCCTGGGCAGATGATTCCAGCTCACAATCACTCTTTCAGTGAAGAATGTTTTCCTAACGTCCAACCCAATCTTCCCGTGGCACAGCTTAAGACTGGGTCCTCTTGTTCTGTCAGGTGTTGCCTAGGAGAGGAGACCAATCTCTGCCTGAATACAACCATCTTTCAAGTAGCTGTAGAGATTCATAAGGTCATCTATGAGTCTCCTTTTCTCCAGGCTAAACAAAAGGGTGATTCTCTCCCAGCTCCCTCAGCCATTCTTCATAGGGTTTGTGTTCCAAGACCTTCACCAGCCTTGTTGCCCTCCTCTGGACACATTCAAGCATCTCAACATCCTTCTTAAACTGAGAGGCCCAGAACTGAGTACAGGGGAAGAATCAGTTCCCTGGTCCTGCTGGCCACACCATTCCTGATACAGGCCAGGATGCCATTGGCCTTCTTGGTCACCAGAGCACACTGCTGGCTCATGTTCAGCTGCTGCCAATCAGTACCCCCAGGTCCCTTTCTGCCTGGCCACTGTCCAGCCACTCTGCCTGGCCACCGTACAGCCTGCTGCAGCCTGTAGCACTGCAGGGGGTTGTTACAGCCAAAGTGCAGGACTTGGCACTTGGACATGTTAAACTTCCCGTTATTGGACTCAGTTCATAAATCCAGCCTGTCAAGGTCCCATTGGAGAGTCCTCCTACCCTCCAACAGATCGATGCATGCTCTCAGCTTGGTCATCTTCANTCTGCCTGGCCACTGTCCAGCCACTCTGCCTGGCCACCGTACAGCCTGCTGCAGCCTGTAGCACTGCAGGGGGTTGTTACAGCCAAAGTGCAGGACTTGGCACTTGGACATGTTAAACTTCCCGTTATTGGACTCAGTTCATAAATCCAGCCTGTCAAGGTCCCATTGGAGAGTCCTCCTACCCTCCAACAGATCGATGCATGCTCTCAGCTTGGTCATCTTCATATTTACTGATGGTGGACTCAATCCCCTAATCCAGACCAGCAATGAAGATATTAAACAGGACTGGGCCCAGACACAGATCCCTGAAGGACATCACCAGTGACTGGCTGCCAACTGGATGCAGGACCATTCACCACCACTCTCTGGGCCTGGCCATCCAGCCAGTTCTTAACCCAACAAAGAGTATACCTGTCCAAGTCGTGGGCTGCCAGATTTTCAGTATTAATATTTGGATCAACTGTGATTTAACTATAAATTCCTCTGCATTCCGGAATCCAACTATTCCCTTGGCTAAAAAGACTGTATAAGTGGTGGAATGAGAAACCACCATGACTATAATTTCTACATTTTACTTTACATATTGGGTACAGTCAGGGGAAAATGATCCACAGCTCAGTACTTGCAAGGTTTTTTAAAATCTGCAAGTACTTTCAGAAGAATGCTTTCAATGCAGTGTGATTTTCACTGAGTTTAAAGCCACAATTACGATGGTAATTAGGAGTGTAGGTCTTCCAACTGACACCAGTAATATTTTTCAGCTTTCCATTTTTAGGATTTCTTGGCAAGGTTTCCTCTCTAATCCTGGCTCCCAATTTCTGTATAATGGCCGAACTGGCAACAGAATTTTACAGGTGGAATGCCTTGTAGCAAATGTACAGATTTAATTTAATCTATTAATTATGTAAAATTAAATTTTAGATGATTTACAGATTATGTAAAATCTGTACCTTTTACATGAGTAGAGCTGAGTGGAGGAGGAAGGGACAAGTGAATATTTTATTTTTTAGTAAAAGAAGCCAGGACTGCTCAGGTACCAGTGTTACTCAATCAGCAGGAACTCTCTCTGCATTTGGGGAGTCAAGGGATTTGCATCAACCTTAAGGTCAGGAGGAAGGACCAGCTAAAATAAAGGAGAAATAGGAAAAGGACTCTCATTCCACATATCATAGAACCTCACATGTTTTGAATAACAATTATGAAAATTTATTCATTGGTTTGGATGATTAAACACTGTATCTGAGATATATCTGTGTTCTGAACCATTGATTCAAAGAAACAGTTTTACAAAATGGTGGGATGACCAAAAACTAACCTCCTTGCTTTTAAACAGATAGATTTGAAGCAGATTGTACATACTCATATTCTTATATTCAACACATTCCTTTTTCCCTCATTGTTCTCCAAGACTTTCATTCTATCAGTTTTCTGGATAACCAAAGGTTCAGGAAACACCTGTATTTATACTTAAAAAAAAAAATTAAAAATTAGAGAGAATCAACAATGAATCTCTTTTTAGAGTAATACAATTTATTGTACATAAGTAAAGGGTGTGGAAAGAAAAAATTATAGAATTATAAAGCAACAGCAATGCTCAAAATAAACAACAGATTCTAAAACAAAAAAGTATTGTTTTCTGTTGTAAGTTTCGTAGGAAAGTTGATCATCTTACCAAATGTCTCTTGAGAGAAGTAACCCAGCCATTTAGGGAACTTTCTTTTGTCTACTGTTCACTTAATATTCTTCTGGAAGGAAAGTGTTTTAAATTCATTGATCAGTTCCTCTAAGAATTACTTTTTTTTCAAGTTTTGAGGCTGCATTTATTTTCCTAAAATGAAATGTTTCCCTCTTGCTGAAAACCACTACAAAATTGAATTATAATGACTGAAAGCTATGCAGCATATTTTCCACAAGACATATTGTAGCTGTCAGACAGAAGGCAGGATACTGAAGATGTATGTAATTCTTTCAAGTAACAGCCATCACATGTTTCATTGTACTTCATCTGTCTGAGACCACTTGGAAACTTAACAGAAAGCAGCTAAAATTGCTTGAGGTTTTAGAAAGCTTTTTCCCGTCCTAGGTCATTAAAAATAGGATAGAGAACTTGCATTTAAGGAACCAGGCATTGTGCTGAGGACCTTGAAAAGAACTCCAGTTACATACTGCTTCGTAATCTGTATTAGTCTAACTCCCATTTTCCCCAAGATTCTCATGTACTAAACAACATCAGCAACAGGGACATCATTACATGAATTAACCTGAATTGTTAAATAATAATAAAGAGGAAACAAGATACACAGTCTAAGACATTTCCTGTCTACATAAAAGAATACAACTTATGCCACTTTCCTCCAGAATATATTAATTAGATGAAAGAACACATTTTATAACAAAATGGTGATTGTCCCACAGGATTCTTCAACATTTTGAATAGGATATGACTAATAATGACCACACTGGCTCAGTCTTCTACAGTTGTAATTTTGGCCTGCAATCTGCAGAGGAGTTGTCCTAGGTTGACTGTATGATGCTTCTATCCCAATTCGTCTGTTTAGTTCAGAAATAAGTGTTGTACTTTTAAGCCTGAATCTCAGAGCAAGCAGTGAAGCATTTGTTTTAAAAACATAGAGATAACACCTTCAGCGGGGACTTCTGCTGGACTCTGTGTGTTGTCTGCACAGGCAGCGAGAGTTCCCATTTGGTTTTTTTTTCCCTTTTTTGATTGTTGGTCGGTTTTTATTTGCAATTAGCTGAATCCAAAGGTTTTTGGGAGTATTCTGATGTTGTTCAGTCCGGGAACATCAGGACCATTGCCTGGGAGGGGCCACCCCCAAGCCACATCACAGCCGGGATGCCGGGACTGAGAGAGAGAGACAGAGATCTGGGCCTTGGAGAGACTGAGACCGAGAGAAAGGCCAAGGACACACCCACAGAAAGGACTCTTTCTGAATTTGCCATCTTGTCAGAACGGCAAGAGGGTTTTATTGCGTAGATTGTTCATTCTTTATGCTCATGGGTGTTTTGTTTTGTTTTGTTTTGTTTTGTTTTGTTTTGTTTTGTTTTGTTAAATAAATAAATAGTTTTTTCCACTTTTCTACAAGGAAATCTATTTCCCGAACAGGTGGGGGAGAGGTGGCTTGGATCTGCCTTTCAAGAGGGACCCCTTTCAGAGATTTCCTCCCAAATTTCACCTAAACCAGCACAGGAGTTAACACAGGTTTAAAAAAAAGAAAAAGAAAAAGAAAAAAAAAAGAAAAGAAAAGAAAAGGATTTTTGCTGTTTTATTCTGACTTTTCTGTTGCAAAACACCATACCATGAAATGATGCTAAAGGCTTCTGAACCTGTGGACATTTTGAGCCAAAGCAGCTATTTGCTTGTTATTCAATCCATAAACCCTCTAAATTTTTTTTCCTGGAAGAACTACTTTTCTTCCTATTCTTTCTATATGTACAAATAAGTTATCAGTAGCAGAAGTCACAATATTCCTGCAGGGAGATTATGGACTGTGTAATATTGGTGACTGCACTCTGATGTACAGTACTCTTATTTGCACATTTTCTTACCGTCAGAGATACTAAGTTATAATACAGAAGCCTACTGTACAAGGGAAAACACTACAGAGATACATTTGGACTCTCTTTTTCCCTTGTTTTGCACAAGTGATAACTGATTACATAAAAAGTATTTTGCTTCAGTGGAAAAGCATTACAGTGAGGATCAGAAAACCTAGTCTTTTATGTATTTGCTAAGCAACTCTGAAAAAGTTACTTTATTTGCTTTACTTTGTACTTCAGTTTTCAATCTGTTTTTTTTTGCTGATGAAAGACAGCAGGACTGATACACCTTTTTCTTCTTTCAGCAATACAAAACACAAGTGTTTATTATCATAAAATGTTATGAGCTGTAAAAACACCAAATATTGAAGTGAAATTATCAGAAATCATAAGTGAACAATTTCCTGTGTCACACAGTCAACTTCCAAGGGGAAAAAAACCAAACCAAAAGAAAAGTCTGATCTCAGTAAAGGCTGTTCAGGGAGTTTGAGCTCCCTTACAATATTTCACCCAAGGAAATTACAATTTAAAGACGTGATTAAAAAGTAAAGATTAAGACAATGAGTTTTCAGGTAACATTGGAATGTTCTGAGGAAGAACTGCCTACAGAAACTGAGCCAGGACTGGTCCTTGCATTCAGTCCTGACTCCATTTCAGACTGAAAAGGGAATTCAATAGTCAGTGTCACAGCAGCCCCTCACAGAAAGCTGATAAACTACCCAAGGATGAGGACCAATGAAATATCATAACTGCAAACCTGTGGCATTAGTGCCAATTTTAAGTTAATTTAATTCCATTGATTCCAAGAGAAAAATACTTGTCTAATGTGATCATACTGGAAAAATCTACCACTCCCCTTGAAAACAAACCAAAACAACCTCATAAGTCTTTAGAACATTTTCCTGAAGTCAAATTCATGCTATTTCCCCTTCAAATAGATGTTAAGACCTTTTGGTATATTCTGAGGCAGAATGTCTAGTGTTACAATTATTTCAAACACCCAGTGATAGAAATTCAGGTGGCCTATTTTATAATTATATGTTTTCCTGCTGAAAAAGAAAGATCAAGAGCAATACATAAAGCTCAATTTTAAGCTATTGCTTGTTGCCTCCTTTTTTATGTTCCAGAGGTAAAATAAAGCCACTGATATTAATACATCTTGCCGACAGGTTTTCTATTCTCTAATAGCAGCATAAATTGGAGTCTATGCCAGCTTTTTAGACTATTCCACCATTTGAACTCATTTTATAACTAATATTTTGAGAATTACTAGCTCTGCTTCCCCTATCATTCATGCTAATTTAAAACTGATGAAATTCAATTGGCTCTTTCAAAGAAGAAATTCTTTATTTATAATAACATGTAATAAGAGAAAAATGCAGACCACCCATTTCATGTAAACTCTGTGTGAGGGTGGTGAATCTCAGCTTAACCCCAGAGAGCCCCTGCTACATCCCTATAGACCAAGGGTACAGAAACTACAAGATTTTGTTATCTTTTTGTTTGATGTTACTTTCCCCTGTCCTTTTAAATGTGTTATGATCCAGTTTGAACCCAGAAAAGCAAAGAAAGCTAAGTCTCTGTGTATAAACCAGAAAGAACTTTGAAGGTTCAAAATATACCCAAAAACGAGATTAAAACCAAACGAGGTTAGATGTTGGTGCCAAAAAAAAGGATGTGTTTTATTTAATAGGCAAAGAGAAATAAAAATTAAAGAAAGAAATAAAAAGATAGAGAAAGAAGTGTGCGTGGGGGATGGGGAGACAGGGGGACAGTGGCAGGGGTTAGGTGGAAGCATACCACCCATCTGGGGGTACCAAGGACGTCTTGCTGCTCCCCTCCATCCGGTCTTCTCGGTGGTGAGGGTCTCCTGTTGCCACCGCCGCGCCACCACATGCCAAAAGTATAGAATCCCATGGATTAATACACGCTTTGGGCAGGTGGGAACACCCACTTGCCTCCCTTGCAGGGGGCCAGTTTGACACTGTCCCTGGCAACACTGAGGGTCTGTTGCATCATCTCTGGTGCAGGGTCTGGGGATCTCTTTGGGAGGGGGCCTCTGATGGGCCGTGTCACTTCCTTCTGCTGTGGATAAACTTTCCCTCGAGTGAAGGGCTCCTCAGCTGGGCTCCTCTGCACAGTGCAGGATGGGCGCTTCACCAGAGGCTTTCCAGCACACACCCAAAGCCTCTCGCCCCCCACCCTTTGGTGAGAGGGTCTATGTGAGCCTGGCAGCTGATAGCCCTGGGGCTGAGGTTTCCCCAAAGGTACTAAGCTTGTGCTTTGTGAATGTCCTCGTCCCTGATTTTGTTACTTTATCTTATCTTCATCAGCGAACCGAACCGTGTAGGGCCTCTCAAAGCCCCACTCAGGGTGTGGTGGTCTCTTCTGCAGCTCTTGTAATACAGTTTTGCTACAATAGCCAAAAGTCTTTCATGAAAATGTTTAAGTCAAACTATAATATTTCAGTCTCTGACAAAATGTCACATAGAAAGGACTTGTTCTCTTCGACCTGTCATTCAGTTTGTTCTCTTGCAACTAGGTTCACTTGACCCTTCAGTATATCTTTAAAAGGAAAGGAAGAATCAAGGACAAACATGAAAGTAAAATCTAGCTTAAAAGGAGTAACATTAATACCTGGAGAGCCATCTGAGCAGCGGACTCTCAGTTAGCATCCGCAGGCATCCACAAAGCAGCAAAGTACAGTGGGGCAAAACTGTCATGGTGAACAGATACCGCAGCAGTGTGACACAGTTAGCCATCCCTAACCAAGTTCCAGTAATATAAGTGCTGGCATGAAGAAGAGAACAAGGCCTTTGCTCCCAAAGTGACATAGGGTGGTGCCTTCTCTCAATGAGTTTCAAGACCATCCAACAAAATTGGGGCCCTAGTGCCAACTGAGTCACTGCATATGACTAAGAGTAGTCTTCCTTCTACTTTCATTAAGATTCTAAAATCAGACTCAACAGTGCTGGAGGTAAGAGTTACTTGAAAGTTAGTATTTAACAATCCCTGAAAAAGCTTGAAACCAGTGAAGATTATTTAGCGCATACTATATATCTGTGTGATATATTGTCCACGAATTTCTGGGAAACTAACCCTAAAAGGATACAATAGAAATGGGATGTTTTCAGAAAGAATCTGGAATGAAAGAAGCTGCTTCCTTAAGTATGCAAAAGGAGAGAAAGACTGCTAAGCCGAACCCAAGTCAGCAAAAACCTTTAAACATGTTCTTAAAATTAATTAAGTCTGTTGTTGAATCAAGCTTTCAGAAGTAAGCCAGAAGGAGGTGCATGAAACTTCAAAGGTCCAGAACTTTGCTTAGCAAACCAAAACCAGAGATGATTGAATGAGCCTTTGGAGTGAGTTGTGTGGCCTGAGACTCTTGGCTAATGCTCTACAGATTTCTGGTAAGTTCATATTTGCAGTTGTGCCCTGAAACTGCTATTTTCTCGGTTTCTTTGGTTTTGTCCATTGTCATAAAATCAAAGGGAACCCATCACTTAAAACCAGAATTATTTAATGTTGATCAGACTTTCATACCCATTAAAAGCCAGTATGTGTAGGATACTGGGAACCCTTTCTCAGGACTGTCAACCCATTCTCATTTTTGGACAACAAAAAAGAGACAAAGGCCCCCAAAAAAGAGCTTTAGATTCATACTGAAGGCAACCACGAACATTTCCAAGACTAGGCAGGCGAGCACATGACTGTGGCATGTGCCAGCTGCGGTCAGTGTCAAAGGAAAGCAGCACACTGCTGTTCCAGCTCTACGGGCTCCGCACCCGTCACCGGAGCAACGACAACCGCAAGCGTCCGCCTACGCACCCCGGCACCGAGCGGAGCTCTGGTCTCCGCTGGGCTCAAACTGGGGGCCGGGAAGCCCCCAGTAGGACTTAAGAGAGGCGGCTAAGAGGGGCTCCGCAAACCCGCGCCTTGGCTTTCCTCACCACCACGGCGATAGGTGGGCACTGCCGCTGCCACATAGAACCCGCGCCGCCCCGAGAGGTGAGGACGGGACCGGAGCGGCAGGGAGTGGCCCCGCAGGGAGTGGCCGCGGCCTCGGCACTGCCCAAACCCACATCGCCGCCCACTCCGCGCCCGCGTACCTGAATTATTGTCATGGCCTCTTCCTGCGCCGGCACTGGGCAGGGGACGCGGCTTCCTCCCGCGGCACGCCAGGCTGGCCCGGCCGCCCGTGGGGCGCTCCCGGCCGCTCCCCGCCTCCAGCGCGGCTCGGTCCTCTGTCCGCTTCTCACCCAATACGGACAAGTCGTGAACCCTCCGCCCCTGCGCGGCTGGCGGCGGGACTTCCCCGGCCGCCACCAGCTCGACCGCTCTGCAAGCCTCTTCGCTTTGCCTTTTGTTACCGAGCTCTAGAGCTTACCGCAGCGTGCCCCCTCCGTGGCCGGGACGACAAATCAGAGAGCCGATGCAGAAAAGTTCTGTCTCCAGTAGGAGAAATTTAGCCTTCCCTACCCTGGAGGGAGGGCCTTTGGATCACTAAGTGGCATGGATTCAATAACAACGAAACTAGTAACTTGCAAAACAGTCTGCTTCGGAGGGTATGCTGCTTTTCTGCAGAAGAAAAGCGAACTTCCCAGCAGTCTGCCACTAAAGTAAGCTGATGTAGTACCCGAGTAACTTGAGACTGAAAACCGGGTAAAGTCGACACCAAGGATGACTTTGAAAACACTTTCAGAAGGGGAGAACCAACAGGAATTTCCTGCTTCTTTGTGTAATCTGCCTGCCTGTGTACATTAATTATTTCAATTTAGTTTTTAGGAGACTTCTTTTCCCTGCCTGCAAAAGGATGCATACTGCTAAGAGGCAGAAAGGATAAGCCTGTGATGGATGCACAGCACTGTAAGCTTAGAGACAGAGACTATGTTTCTTTCTTTACCAAAAAGTGTTTGCTGCCCTGTGCAATATAAGTTATCAGAAATGTGCTATAATTTTACATCTTTTAATTCTTAGATCTCCAGCTTTTGGAAAGCCACAGCTGCTTTACCCACACTGCTGAAAATCTGTAATTCCCACCATAATCTAACACTGGTTAACTCTTAATTAAGGGACTGTGGGCAAAACCTTTCAGCTGTCTTCTCTTTGGGTTACTGAGTTTCCTCCAGTGCAACAAAGGTAAAGGTGCTTCCCTGCCTCTGATGCCTCCTGAGAATTTCAAGATGCATTTATTTGCCTGTCACGCTGTAAAATATGTCTGAACAGCAGAGAGTTCATCACCTGTTTCCAAACATTTGAATTTCAGTGTTCAAGCAGAGGCATTTTAAAATAGTTTAAGAGCACCTAGATCAACCAGTTTTGTTTTTCCTCAAGTAATACAAGAAATGAGAAATAATTGCTAAACATTTGTATTTAGATAGCATCTGGCATGCTATGATTTAGGTCAAAAAACATGTCTTTTTTACAGAAAAAAAAAAGAAAAAGAAAAAGAAAAGAAAATTTAAGAAATGGGGTTTAACATTACTATTATTTATTTGTACCCTTGGGGTGTCCTAACTGAGTACTTGGCCGTCATTATGCCAGGCACTCAACTTCAAGAGACTGAAGTTATTTCACTTCATAAAATGAGTTGATCTTGTGTATGAAGGAGTTCAAGTATACACCAAGTAGCATACAAGGGGTTATTTCTGGACTAGCAATTTAATTTCACTGCATAAATATTCCTGTGCTTTTCCTGTTGCCCTCCGTTGCCTGAACTCTGTTCAAAGGGTCTGAACACACAAGTGAGTTATTTCTGTGTGGCAATAAATAGATGAAGGGGAAAAGGATCCTTGTGCAGGAAAAGCTAGTGTTGGATAGCTTGAAGTTCTGATATTGCCGTGCAAGCTTTTACTTGAGAAATTACAAATTATGACTAATGAACTGCATTTGAAATATCCCAAACTGACTGGAGTCATGATGTTGATGTGAAATGTAACAGAAACATAATGATTTCGATAATTGTAGTTAGTAAGTATGAAGAGGTAAAGCTGTGAATAATGATTAGACCGTTGGCAAGAAAAGATGTGCTTAGTAGAGTGTAGAAACTCTGGTAAGAGAAGAATGTGTTTAGTAAAGCATAGAGAACAGGCAGTTTGTAAAACAGTCTCCTACTTATCTCAAGAATGTACTGGGGGTTAGTAACAAGATGAGTGGTGGTGGAGGACAACATAAATCAGTTAAGATAGGAAATGACCATGAGATACATTACTTAGAGGAATGTGTTGTAGCTAGCAGAATTGTATCAGGCAAGCATAAACCAGGCTGTCTGAAAATGCATGTAGGCTTTGTAAGATAATGATTTTTATAACCTTGAAGTAATCCCGTCTTTGAAAAGTATATAAGCTATGGTGAAATGCTCTAACTTCGGGACTCTGATTTAGGACGCGAGTCCACAGGTCCCCGGGCCCTCAATAAAGCACCGCATAAAACGACTTCGGTTGTTTTGTGTTTTCTTCGGATCGGGCAGCAATGATATGTAAATATGTATATGAAGATGACTTTTATGAGCTTGTCAAAAGTAACATTGCCAACTAATGCTGTAGTGGCTCATCCACTTCAAGGGGAGTTCATCTGGTCCTTGTTGGCTGATGCACAAATAAAAGGCAGGAGGAGGAGAGAACATAAGTTAGTATTGTTACTTTGACATTATAGGTTGGATGGTTATTGACATGTTTGAAATATCTGAAATGAATTAGTATAAGTGTGGAAATGGCAACACCTTCTGAAAAACTTTTCACAATACTACCTTAATATATTGACCATTTCCATAACTTTAGTGCTTTGACTCTACTTTTAATTACTGTCATCTTCTAAATATGATTTGGTATATATTAAAGGGTTTGCAAAGCTTAACTAAACAAGTCAATATTTCATACGGCTCTACTGCTTGTCCTGGTATTTAAAAAACTAACAACCAGTATTTGTTTTCTCAAAACCAAAGTAGAATCAAGAATTAAGAGAGGACAGAGGGTCATACTACTGGTAAATAACTAAGGTTAGAGCTTTCTTTATTGTGTTACCCCTTTGTGTATCAATTCTTCAAATGCAGATGGGCAGCTTGTCAGCTATGCAAGAATATCTATTTTGTTCATCATCAGACTGGAATTTTATCTGTGAGTTCCAGAAGGTGGAGATCTCATCCTTGACAAGTCAAACACTCTCAACTTCCATTAACTGCTAATTCAGGGAACTCATTACAGCAAACCTGATCTAGTGCAGTACCTGTGATGAGAAGGGTATATTTTTTAAGAAAGTGTTTTTATTTAATGCTGGGCAGACAAGCATTGATCCATCATTATTTAAGTAAGCAGGAGTGGAAGAGTTTACTTAATTATTCAATCCCTCCTTCTCCCCCTTCCTCCTCCATTGCTAGCATTTAGTAAATATGGGGTTTAGTCTTGTCATAAGCAAAACCAGAGAGAGGCTGGGGAAGACCAAGGACTTGTGGGGAAAGAAATAAAAAATGCATAGATGTCTAATGATTTGAAATTATGATATAGATCACTTCTAGAGGCTAATGATTTGTCTTGGTGAAAGGAATGAGGGACTTGTCTTAACAAACACACTGTGGGTCTGCTGGCAGATAAAACTAGCACTGAGAGATAAAAGAAATAATGGGAAGGATTCCGCTGGTTGATAAATGGAATGAGGGAGATCTGTCTTGACAAACAAACTGTAGGTCTGGTGATAAATAAAATTGGATACTGAGAAATGAAAGAAACAATGGGAAGAATCATGAATTCCATATGAATTCCACTGATTGACACAAGGAAAAGAAAAAGGGGGGGATGTACATTAGAAGGGGGTCTTAGGTATTAGGTGTTTTGAGAAGTCTGTACCTCTCAAATACCTCAGCCAACGGGGAAAGAGAAAGAGAAAATGCGGCCAGGAAATTAGGATAAAAAGGAGGCTGCATCCTCCAAAAAACTGAGAGAACCCAGGGGAAATGTCCCATGGCTTCTCCCTTTATTCAAATAAAGTTACAGGACTCTTCTGTCTCCTTTTTGGACATAAGTCTCTGGTGTTTGTGGATTAGTTTTCCTGACAATTTGGGGGCTCTTGTCTGGGATATTTCCACAGTCCAGGGGCAGCAGGCAGTAAGCAGAGCTAAAGGCACGCCTCACCCATTTTCGATGATCAGCTCCCTTTGCTGGTAGCCAACACCGGGTGATTGATGGAGCTCCCAAAAGAATGCAGGAGACAGACGAGCGTTGGACCAGAGGGGTCTGTGAAGAGTCCACAGGGAAGGACCACTGAAAATCTCACCAGCGAGTAAAATGGGATCTTTGGGGAGTAAACCTGGGAGGGCACCCATGGAGGGTTGCCAAGGTAAAGCCGGGAAGGGGCCCTGGCAAAAGGGATGACGATCCCAAAATATCTCCAAAGAATCCCTTGGAAGAGTGTTGAGTTGGTTTACACATTCTCCCAGAAGTATTTAAAGACATAGATGCCCAAAGGGAGCAATAAGGGAAAGTCCAGAAGGCATCTCAACAATCTATGCCTGGGCGTGGGGGGGAGCAGTAAGGGAAGTTAAGAAGGGGTCTTGACAACAGGAGATGGACAGATAGTGTTTGTGTGTTGGAGTTGGTTGAAGGTAAGTGTGGAGAGATATGGTTGAGGCAAGGAGCAGCAGGACCAGACGCCGAAGTGCGGGACTGGGAGCACGGGCTGGGGGCCTGTGGGGGGCTCTGGGGCAGCTGGGGCTCAGTGCCGGGCACTGCCTGACCTCACCACCCCCGGGCAGGGGCGGCAGCGGCCGCTGACCGCCATGAGGCTGTGGGATGCTCTGGCCTTGTGAGGCTGAGGGACGCCCCGGCCGCCTGTGATGCTGCCGGCCGTGCCCGCCGGGAGTACCGGAGGGGAGGGAGGGAACTGCCTTTGGCCACTGCGGCAGGACTGAGACCGGCTCTGGTGTATGGTGTGTGATAAGGAGAGCAAGCACAAGGAGGAAGGAATATCCAGGAAATGCAGACTGTACGTTGAAAGATTAAGATTTCTTTTAAGGATTTTCTTTGGTCCACTGCGAAAACGAATAGTTTTGAGCTGTGGGAAAATGAGTACCCACAGGCAGTAGTGGCGAGGACTAGAGGAAGGACAGAGTAAGTCCCTGGATGAACTGGTTAGAAAGAGACAGCAAGTGTATGTAAAAAGGGATAAGGAAAAGGAGAAAGAAAAGGCATTGGTGATGGCAGAATTTTTACGGGCCCAGAGGAATAAGATAAACCACAGGGTGGGTCCAACAGGCTGCCCGGGACAGAGGCGATGGGAGTCTACCACAAGGATGTGGCAGAGGCACTCCTTCCTTGCCAGGGGAGAGCCAACCCAAACAGCAGCTGGGGAGGAATTTGTAGGGACACTGGAGGCAAGACTATGCAGAGACAGCTGGACCCTCAGGAGGAGGAAGTCCAGAGGATAATGGAGATGGATTGTTAAGAGTGAAAGGGGCTCCCAGGGACGCACCACATTGGAGCCCTTGTTAACTTTTAAGGTGAATCTGGATCTAGAGCTGTATTTCCTGTTAAACACAGGGGCCTCTCAATCTGCCTTAAATTTTATCCCTTAGGGGGAAAATTGTCAAAAAGACCTTTGGTTGTTCAAGGTGTCATGAAAATTGTGATTTCTTCTGTAGGCTTAGAAGTTTAAACTCATCTTTCTCTGAGAGAATTGTGGAAAATGTGGTAAATTAATTTGGGGATTTAATTCCTTTGTCTACATGTGTGGAGCCAAAAGGCTCCTGTTTAGAAGGGACCCACGCCCTTCTGTTTTTTCTGTATTTTGTTGTAAAAAGCCAGAATTGGCAGGTTTCAGTCCTGAAACCAATTCTGTAACTCCTGTCTTGTGGGAAACCTCCCACCAGTCTGTAGTTTGTTGGGGAGAATTAGAATTTGCAGATTCTAATCCTGAGGCCAATTCTGCAGCTGCTGCCTTGTGGGGATGGTGTTGTCCCTATGCAGGCCTAGGTATTTATCCTGCAGCTTCCTCTGTGGGGGCTATATGAAAACTTTAGGGGAAAATATTTTGTTATCCTTCCTTGGTTAATTTGTTAGTCACCTCCCTACCCCTACGGTGGACTTGATGCAAAAAATTGGGATAGGGAGCTATAGGTTACTAAAACAATGTGATTGGCTCTAGGCAGTGGCATTGCTTGCCACCAGACTCAAGCATGTCAAAAAAGAAAATCACAGGAACAAAAGGAGCAAAATGATACGGCAAACTGCTCCCGGCTCCAGGGTGAAAAGGAGACGCCTGCTTCACAGTCTGCAACCTGTGCAAAACTTTTTAAAAGTCGTCTCAGTCTCTCTGCTGAACAATCTATTGGAGAAAACCCCACTGAAAACCAGTGGGAAACAACAAAATTGGTGCAACAAGCACTTCACAGAATAAAAGCTAAAACTCCACTTGAATAAGTTTATGCAATTAACAACTTATTTTACTCAGGCATATTTTTCTGGGGAAGTTGTTCTTTTCTCTTTTCTAGGAATGTCAAACATTCCTTCATTGACCATAAGGAAAACAGTTTGAGAGCAGAGAAACTGCAAGCAGCAAAATCACACCTAAATGTGATAACCATTTATTCATGTGGACTCTGTTTCTTTGTGTTAACCACAAGAGGTTTTTACTTCTTTTTAATAATTGGTCTAGTAGGCCAAATTTTCACTTTTCTTTTATAGGAACCTACCAATCCATGAGATGGAGCTGCATGAAAACCAATGAAATTTATTGTGCCACCATAAGTGCTTGCACTGTCAGTTTGTTAACATTTATAATTTGTGTTTTCAGTTCAAGTGACTTGATGGGAGATCAAATATTAGTTAAAGCATCCTACATATTCCTGAGTTTGATTTCTGTCTAACTTGTTCTGTCTTTCTACTAAAAAACAGTGTCTCTAAAGGTCTTATGGATATATAATTTGTCTCAACCAATTTTATCCTGAGAGCTGGTATAAGAATTTATACATATTTGAAATAATACAAATATGTACTATCCTTCCCTGTGCTGCCTCAGAAGGCTTTAAAATTATTATTATTTGGCTAAGTTTTTCATATTTATTAATTAGGGAATTAAAGAATCTTATCAAAACCCAAGCAAATGTTCCTTGAGAAATGATTGAATCCCCCTTCCTAAACCAGGAGGGGTAGCCATGGACTGCAAATAGGAGATGAATAAAATAATAAAAAAAAGTCTTCTACCAGCTCTCAAACCTCAAGGAAAGTTAGTGAATATTTACAGATTCCAAATGGTAGGAGATGTATCCACAAACACCAGAGGATTACGTCCAAAAAGGAGACAGCGGAGTCTTTTTACTTTATTTGAATAAAGGGAGAGGCTGTGGGGCATTTCCCCTCGGATCTCTCAAATTTTTGGAGGGCGCAGCCTCCTTTTTATCCTAATTTCCTGGCTGCATTTTCCCTCTCTCTTTCCCCATGGGCTGAGGTATTTGAGAGGTACAGGCTTCCCAGAACACCCAATACCTAAGATTCCCTTCTAATGTATAACCCCACCGCTTAATTTTTTTCTTTTCATTCCTGGATTTCATGGTTCTTCCCATTGTTTCTTTCATCTCTCAATATACAATTTTATTTATCAGTAGACTTACAGTTTTTTTGTAAAGACAAACCTCTCTCATTCCATTCATCAATC
>VZTR01006525.1:109446-187340 GCA_013400775.1 Chaetops frenatus | reverse complement strand
CACCACGGGGCCAGACCCCCTCATCTCCAGGATCCGTTTCTGGGGTGCAGGCCTGGGGAGCTGCTGCCTTGCCGGGAGCGGTGCCCCCGCGGGTGCCGGGGCTGGTGCCAGCGCGGGGCCAGCGCGGCTGCTCAAACGGTCCTTTGTTCCAGGCGGGGACACAAAGGGCTCCAGTCCGGCCGGCCGGGGCCAGCGGCGGGGCTGGAGGGGCACGGCGGCGTGGGGGGCCATGGCACCTGCCCCAGAGCTGGGGTGTCCTGGGGGCTGGCTGCACCGAGGTGCTGAGGCTGCAGAGCTAGTGACCACCCTCCATAGGATCCCGTGGAATGGGGGTACCCAACCAATGCGGGGCACACTGCCCCCATCCAGGACCCCCCAAACACCCAGCCAGGGGCTCCGGGGGTGAGTGACCTCGAGCCAGGGTGCCCCTGCTCAGGGTGCGCTGGCATCATCCCTGCCACCAGCTGTCCTCCTGATGGTGGGGGGCCAAACCCTGCCCCCCTTTTGGCTGGTGGTTGCTATGGGAAACCCATGGGTTTCCCCTGGTGATGGGCTGAGCCCCTCTCCTTCTCAGGGGAAATGGTTGCTGTGGCAACGCATCCCCCCTGCTGGATGGAAGCATGGGGAGGGGACCACGTGGGGAGGGGACAGCCACTGACACCCCCATGCCACCCCCAGACCCTGGCTGGGCGTCGATCAACCGCGGGGTGCTCATCTGCGACGAGTGCTGCAGCGTGCACCGCAGCCTGGGCCGCCACATCTCCATCGTCAAGCACCTGCGCCACAGCCCCTGGCCCGCCACCCTGCTCCAGGTGGGTGCTGGGGACACTGGAACGTGAGGAGATGTGCACTGGGACCCCCCGTGCCCACTGGGCGCTGCGTGTCCCCTGCAGATGGTGCACACCTTGGCGAGCAATGGGGCCAACTCCATCTGGGAGCACTCGCTGCTGGATCCGGCGCAGGTGCAGAGCGGGCGCCGGAAGGCAAACCCCCAGGACAAAGTGCAGTAAGTGCCCCCTGTGCTGTGGGGAGGGGGTCAGCACTGGCTGAGAGGCCTCTCCTCACCCCAAAACCCACTGCCCACCCCCAGCCCCACCAAGTCGGAGTTCATCCGTGCCAAGTACCAGATGCTGGCCTTCGTCCACAAGCTGCCCTGCCGAGATGACGACGGCGTCACTGCCAAGGACCTCAGCAAGGTGGGCTGGGGGCTCAGGGATGCCCCCTGTGGCAGTGGGGGCAGATCCCCCCATTACCAGCTCTCTCCTCCGCAGCAATTGCACTCGAGCGTGCGGACAGGTAACCTGGAGACCTGCCTGCGCCTGCTCTCACTGGGCGCCCAGGCCAACTTCTTCCACCCGGTGAGCACTGGTGGGGCTCGGGGACCCCAGAGGTGGCGTGGGGCCCAGGGAGGTCCTGGAGCCCCATCCCACATGCGGGCTCTGGGGCTGAGGCTGCCCATGCCCGCAGGAGAAGGGCACCACTCCACTGCACGTGGCTGCCAAGGCCGGGCAGATCCTGCAGGCAGAGCTGCTGGTGGTCTACGGTGCCGACCCTGGGGCGCCCGATGTGAACGGCCGGACCCCCATTGACTATGCCAGGTGAGGGCAGGGAAGGGGGGGTCACCCCCACCTGCACCCCTACCTAGGGTGGGCATCACTCCTGCTGGCCCTCCCACAGGCAGGCAGCCCAGCACGAGCTGGCAGAGCGGCTGGTGGAGTGCCAGTACGAGCTGACCGACCGGCTGGCCTTCTACCTCTGCGGCAGGAAGCCGGGTGAGTGAGGGGGTCCTGGGCTGAGGGGATTACCCTGGAAGGACCATGGGGCCCTGCTCACCACCCCTCTCTTTGCGCAGACCACAAGAACGGGCACTACATCATCCCGCAGATGGCTGACAGGTGAGTGCCTGGCGCCCGTGGCCCCGCTGCCCTGTCCCATGTCCCCCCCAGCATCCCCGCTGGGCTGAGGGGGGGACCCCGGTCACTGGAGCAGCCCTGGGGGGCGGGGAGTCGGCGTGCCCGCGCGTTTAACATCCTCCTTTATCCTGTTCTTCCCTCCGCTGCCTTCTCTGGAGCGCAGGGTGCGCCCAAAGTGCATGGCACAGAGGTATTGTCTGCTCGGCTCTCGGCTCCGGGGGCCCCCCATGCTGCTGGCATGGGCCCCCCCTGCAGCCCTGGCCGCTCGGCCCAGCCCGGCACTTGGGGGGCACTCAGGGAGGGGGGGGTCCCGCTCACCCACTGCCACCTCATCCCCCTGTGCCTGCCTGCCAGCCCTGCTTGGTGAAGCCCCCAATGCCTGAGGGGGGGATCCCTATCCTGGTGGGGTGCAGCTGGGGACTGTTTTGGTGGGAACAGGCCAGGAATAACCCCCGCTTTTTGTTTCCCCCCTTCCCCTATCCCCCAGCCTGGACCTCTCTGAACTGGCCAAGGCAGCCAAGAAGAAGCTGCAGGCGGTGAGTAGGGGCCGGGGCAGGGCTGAAGGGTGTCCCGCCTGCTCCTCTCATCCTGCCTGACACTGTCCCCTGCCCTGCTGCAGCTCAGCAACCGCCTCTTCGAGGAGCTGGCCATGGACGTGTACGACGAGGTGGACCGTAGGGAGAACGATGCCGGTGAGCGGGGGGTGCGGGGTGCAGCCCCCCAGAGCCGGGGCGGGCGCCACGGCGCGGGGAGGAGCAGCCGGCGGGGCCGTGGCTGAGCCCCGCGCTCCCCCCGATCTGGATGCGTCCGCCGGGACCGCAGGCCCCTCCTTCTTTCATTCCTCCGGCTGGGAAGGTTTGCTCAGTGCGAGGGGCCGCCGCTGGGTGCCAGGGTTTGGGTGCTGCCGGAGGTGGGTGCCGGGATCCCCCCAGGGATGGGGGCTCAGCCTGCAGCGGTGCCCCTGATCCGGGGGGTGGCGGGGTGGGGACTGTCCCGTTTCCGTGGCGGGGTGGGTGCCAACGTGTCAAACCGTCCCACCACCAGCTGAGGGGTGCTGAGCTGGTGCCTGGAAGGGTAGAGAGCGGCGGGGGGGGTCCTTTTGAGAGGTGCAGGGGGACCCCAGCCCTGCTGGGTGGCTGTGGGAGGCGATTCCCGTCAGCCTGGCCAGGCTCCGCTCCCAACCCCAGCAGGCTGGCCCTGCGCCCGCGCCTGCGTCCTGCCGGCTCCGGGCCCTGCAGCCTGTTTGTCGGGGGGGTCCAGCCCCTGTGTCCCCCGGGGTCTGACACCAGGTGCCTTCCTGCAGTTTGGCTGACGACACAGAACCACAGCACGCTGGTGACAGAGCGCAGCGCCGTCCCCTTCCTCCCTGTCAACCCTGAGTACTCAGCCACGCGCAACCAGGTGAGGCCCCCTCTAGGCCACACAAACCCCCCTGTGCACCCAGACCCCTGCTCAACCCCTTTTTCCCCCTCCTGCCCCCAGGGCCGGCAGAAGCTGGCCAGGTTCAACGCCAGGGAGTTTGCCACCTTGCTCATCGACATCCTCGGGGAAGCCAAGCGCCGGCAGCAAGGGAAGAGTCTGCTCAGCCCCACAGGTGAGGCACGGAGGGCAGGAAAGTGGGGCTGAGCACTTCCCCCTGCCCTATGCTCAGGACCCCCTGCCCTCCCCCAGACGCCCTCGACTACTCCCTGCGGAGCCAGAGTGACCTGGACGACCAGCACGACTACGACAGCGTCGCCTCTGACGAGGACACGGACCAGGAGCTGCTGCGCAACGCCTCCCGCAACAACCGCGCCAGGGTGAGCCTGGGCCCCAGCCTGGATCCCCCACCCAGACCCCCGGCTCTGGGATCCTGGTGCTGAGCTCCTCTCCCTGCAGAGCATGGACTCCTCTGACCTGTCAGATGGCCCCATCACGCTGCAGGAGTACCTGGAGGTGAAGAAGGCTCTTGCTGCCTCTGAGGCCAAGGTGCAGCAACTGATGAAGGTGAACAACAGCCTGAGCGATGAGCTGCGCCGGCTGCAGCGTGAGGTGGGTGTAGGGCCAGCAGGACCCCCCTCCTCAGGGTACCCACCCCACCCTCGCTGATGCCTTCCCCGTTCTCCTGGCTGCAGATCCACAAGCTGCAGGCGGAGAACATGCAGATCCGGCAACAGACCGGTCCTGCACATCCAAGCCCGGCCCCCAGCGAGCGGCCGGAGCACGGGCACCCCCCGGGCACGGCCCCCCCACACCGCCGGGACCGCCAGGCCTTCTCCATGTACGAGCCGGGCTCAGCACTGAAACCCTTTGGGCAGCCAGTGGAGGAGCTGGTGACACGGCTCCAGCCCTTCAGCCCCGGTGTGAGTGTGCTGGGCTGGGTGGGAGGGTTTTGGGGTGCAGCAGTCCCCCCAGCCCCACAGGGTGCTGGGTCCCATCCCCATGGGGCCGTAACCTTTCGTGTGTCGCCAGGAGGTGGAGGACGAGGCTCTGTACTCCATGCACATCCCGGCCAGCGTGTACCGGGTAAGGGGGCCGCAGCGGGGGCGGCTCCTGCATGGGACACAGTGGCTGTCGCCTGCCCAGGATGTGGCCTTCGGGATGTCCTGTCCCCCCACCGCCCTGCACCCCCCTGGGTCAGGCCGAGGACCTCCCTAAGGAATGGCAGCTGCGGGATGTTCCTGCATGCAGGGTGGCGGTGTCCCCTGTGCTCGTCCTCCCCTGCACGTCACCGGGGTCAGCTCCAGACTCTTCCGCACCCTGTTCAGCATGGGCTTCTCCTGTTTTCCCCCTCCAGATGCGGAAAGGTCCATCTGCCTCCTCGGTGCCCTTCCCTCCATCCTCCCCGCTGCTCTCCTGTCCGCCTGATGGTGCCCGACACATGGTGATGTACTGGGGAGGGGGAGCAACTCTTGGGGTGGGGAGACTCCTGACCCAGTGTCGGGATGGGGCTGGGCAGGGCTTGATGCTGCTCCTCTCCACTCCAGATCAAGCTGGACCGGCATGGCAGTGGCACTGACAGCGACTACGACAACACACAGGCTGGTGAGGTTCTGATCAGGTGAGTGGTGGGGCTGGGGGCTGCACCGGGGTCCGTGGGGACACAGAGACAGGGGGCTGACACTGACCCAGGGCGGTTGGTTGGTCCCAGCAGCATGGAGGGGAAGCGGTTTGTGGAGCTGAGCAAGGATGAGGAATTCCCGCACGAGCTGGACCCGCTGGACGGGGAGCTGGACCCTGGGCTGCCCAGCACAGAGGACGTCATCCTCAAAACTGAGCAGGTCACTAAGAACATCCAGGAGCTGCTGCGGGCAGCACAGGAGTCCAAGCATGACAGGTAGGAGTGGGACACACAGCCTCAGGGTCAGTCTGGACACCCAGACCAAGGGTGGGGCCATGCCTTGCCACCCTCCGTGGTCAGGAGCCGCCGTCCTCTGTGATGCTCACCCTTTCTGCTTGTTCCCAGTTTTGTGCCCTGCTCAGAGAAGATCCACTTGGCTGTGACAGAGATGGCATCACTCTTCCCTAAGGTAGGAGGGGTGGTGTGTCCCTGGGGTAGGCGTGGTCCCCACCAGACTCTGCCAGCCCCCTCAGCATAGGTTCTGACACTGGCGCTGTGCTCTGTCACAGAAACCAGCACTGGAGACAGTGCGGAGCTCCCTGCGGCTGCTCAACGCCAGCGCCTACCGGCTGCAGAGCGAGTGCCGCAAGACCGTGCCCCCCGAGCCTGGCGCCACCGTGGACTACCAGCTTCTGACCCAGCAGGTCATCCAGTGTGCCTACGACATCGCCAAGGCCGCCAAGCAGCTGGTCACCATCACCACTCGCGAGAAGAAGCAGTGAGCCCTAGCCCGTGTCCCCCGTGTCCCCAGGCCCCCACACTCCCCGTGTCTCCCTTTCCTCCGGCAGCAGCCGGCACCTGGGGCGAGCATGGCTGCAAGTGGCCTTTCTGGGGAGCCAGGGTGCGGGGTTTGTCGTGCCCCCCGCGCCATCAAGGAGCTGGTGCTCAGCCTGTGGGGTAGGTGCCTGCGTCCCCCTGTACAGCCCCATGCCCGCCCCGCGGCACGCGCCTAACTTCTCCTGTACATAGCCTCTGTAGCTATCTGTGGCGGCGGTGGCCTTGTACCCCCACCCCCCACAAAGCCCCTCTCTGGGTGGCCGGGACCCCCGAGGCCACCCACAGCATTACACTGGACTGGGTCGCCCGCGGGTCCCCCCTCCCCGGGCGTCCTGAACCCTTCCACGGGCGTCCTGCCCCGTGGTGGGGCCACACTCCCCACTGTAAGATGTGTCCTTGTACATTTGTATCAATAAAGGTGTGAGCATTGCACGGGCGCCCGGCCCCCGGCTCCTGCGCCCACGGAGGGTCCGCGGCTGCAGGGGGTTCAGCCCCCCCCGGCGCCAGGCAGGGCTTGGCCACGTGTCCCTCCCGTTTCACCCAGTCCCCTTGGCCCTGCTGGCAGCCGCTCACGCCATCCCCGGCACAGCCCTGCTGTTTGCCCAGCCCCGGGGCTGGGCTTTCCCAGCACAGCCCCGCTGTCGCTCTGTGAACCCGCCGACCATCGGGGCTGCCGGCTTGGGCTCCTGCCGCCTCCATGCTGTCCCCGGAGGGTTTGGTGGCCGCAGCTGCGGTGCTCGTGGGGCTGGGCCTCCTGGCTTGGTGCCTTTGCGAAGGGAGGTTGGAGGTGCCTGGAGACATGGGAGAGGAGGAGAAGGAGGAGGAGGAGGAGGGGATCCCGTTCATGGCCGAGGAAGGCTCAGGGCACTGCCGGCTGCTATGCAAGCCCTCGGCTCTGGCCCAGCACCTGGTGCGGAGCTTGGGGCGGTCAGCGGCGCTGCGGTGGGGACGCTGGCCGTGGCCGCGCTGGCCCCAGCTCCAGATGCTGCAGCAGCTCCTGCAGCCACCTGAGCCGGAGCCGGTGGTGGCCCGTGAGCTCCTGCAGCTGCCCGACGCTGGGCTGGTGGCCCTGGACTGGCTGGTGGGGCCGTGGGGGGCTGCGGCTGGTGTTGGGGGGGTCTCCAGCCCAGTGCTGCTGCTCATCCCCAATGCTGCCGGGAAGGTGACGGGGGGGCTGCTGCAGCTGGGGCTGCGGGCGCTGGAGCGGGGCTTCATCCCCGTCATCTTTAACCGCCGGGGCCACAACGGCTGTCCCCTCACCACCCCCCGGCTGCAGCCCTTCGGGGACCCCGGGGACCTGCGGGAGGCTGTGACCTACCTGCGGTGCCGGCACCCCTCTGCCTCGCTGCTGGCCGTCAGCGAGGGCTCGGGCTCGGGGCTGCTGCTCGCCTACCTGGGGGAGAGCGGCTCCTCCAGCCGCCTGGCTGCCGCCGCCTGCCTCTCCCCCATCTTCCGTGGCCGGGACTGGTTTGAGGCTGGGATGCCCTGGCTTTACGAGTGGCCTCTGCTCCTCCACCTCAAGCAGGGATTGAGCAGGTCAGTGGAGTCCCTTGGGCTTGGGGAGGTGGAGGGGGGTACCCCGGGAACCCCTCGGTCATCCCTGGGGCTGTGCATGCCGTGGGTGCTGCTGCTGGCCCCTGGGAGCCCCAGTGCAGGGGCAGAGGTGCTGAGGGCAGCAAAACGTGCTGGTTAATGAACACCAGCCCGGAGCTGGCTGCCATGGGGCCAGCTGGGCCACCACATGTGTCCCCAGCCTGGCTGGGGCTGTGGCGACATCTTGGGGTTCCTGAGCTGGGAGATCTGTCACCCCTGGGAGGGGTTGGTGAAGCCCCTGTGTGGTGTTGGACCCCAAGGGATGAGCGGGACTGGCCCCTTGCTCTGCACTGCCCCTTGTCCCCAGCATCTGACCCTCCCGTTGGCCCTGGTGGGGACTGTGATGCCAGCCCATGGCTGGGCAGGGGGCTGCAACTGCTGCCCTCCCTTCCCAAAGGGTCTGGGTTCCCTGTTGCCCAACAAAACCAGCCTGGAGTGGGCCAGGGACAGGGGACACTGCCCTGAGCCAAGGCCTTGAGCAAGTGGGCACGTCCCCAGGTGGTGCTGAGAGCTTATGGGGGCAAAGGGACCCTGCAGATGGGGGCCAAAAAATGCAGGTAAACCCCAAAACATAGGGGCCAACAGGTGATAGGTGAAGGTGCAGCAAAGCCCAGATGGGTGCGGCAAGGTACAGTGTTTACTGAAGGGTTGGGGGGTTGGGGGAGGGCAGCAGAGGGTCTCCCTCCTCCCTGTTTTCCTATACCGACTGCAAATGCTGCTGTCACGGCAACGAAACGGGAGTGCCGGCTGTCTCCCGTTGTCATGGCAGCCGGGCTGCACTGTGGGGACCCTCCAGGATCCCTGGCAAGGGGCTGGGATGGGCCTCCCAAGCCACTCGGGGGTTGGGGCAGTCGAGGTCACCCCTGCTCCCTGCGTGCAGGGCCAGGACTGTCGAGCATGGGCACACAAGCTGGTGGCAATGGCAAGCATCCCTCTAGCCCCCAGCTCCAAGTGGCACCCCAATGACCCTCCACCCGCTATGGCAGCATGCCCTAACCCCTGCCAACATTCCCTGTGGCTCCCACGCCACGCAACATCCCCATGTCCCCTCCATCGATGGCAACATCCCTGAAGTCCCCAGCAGTGTCCCCATGGCAGCATGCCCCAGCCCCTGGTGGCATCCCTGCACCCCCAAGCCCACGGCAGCCGCCCCATCCCCGCAGGTATGCGGGAGCCCTGGCCGAGGTGGTGGACATGGACAAGCTCCTGGGCAGCCACTCGCTGCGGGAGCTGGAGGAAACCCTCTTCTGCCGGACCCGGAGCCACCCCACCAGCTGGGAGAGCTACTGGGAGCGCAACGAGCCCCTGCGCGATGCGGACGAGGCCGCGGTGCCGGTGCTGTGCCTCTGCAGCGCCGACGATCCCGTGCGCGGCCCCCCCGCCCAGAGCCTGCCCCGGGAGCTCTTCCGCAGCAGCCCCTATTTCTTCCTGCTGCTGACCCCGCACGGGGGGCACTGCGGCTTCCCCCGGCGGGGGCCGGGACGCTGCTGGGCCAATGAGGCCGTGCTGGAATATTTCAGGGCCATGGCCGAGTTTCTGCGGACGGAGGAGAGGAGGAAGGGGCTGCCACGGCCCCGCAGGTGGGGGGGTCCCCCCGTGGAGCCCCCCGTGTTCACGTGGCAGAGGTCCTACACGCGGTAGCCCCCCCCGGGGCAGGGTCCCACAAAGGCAGGCAGACACTCCGTGTACTAAAATTACTTTATTACAGTTGATTTTTTTTTTTTAACATTTCCTTTGCTATGATACAAAGGATACTTACAAACAAAATATTACATATGACCTTATTTTTTTCTCTTCTCTTATTTTCTGACAACTTGGTAACAGCTTTAAATGCACAATCTATACAATTAATACAGGTTATATATGAGCTATAATGTATGTTGAACCAGAAGAATACCAGAATACTGACAATATACTGTACATTAAGCCTTACCAGTTAGTGCTCGTGGCATTTTCTACAAGAAGGAAAACGCACACCTGTAGATTCACTCATACCAGCTGGTGCTACCAGACACGGAAGCAGGAAGGAGTTTCATTCCCCTGGTTAAATCCTTCGTGGCCCATCACCGTGGTGCTGAGCCTGGAAACCTCAGACCAGTGTTCATAGTAAAACAGCAGATATGTGTGGTTTTTTTTTCTATCTAATGCTCTGTGGCACAGCACGGCACTGGCCGGGCTTGGCCATACCTGGATGATGCCCCAGAGCAAACAGCCGCGGCGCTGGGGCCGGGCGCTGGGCGAGCTCTTGTTGGGGAGCTGGACCTCCTTGGGGAGGGGGAAAGGAGGAGGAGGAGGAGGAGGAGGAGGAGGAGGAGATGAAAAGCAGCAACAGCTTAGCTGTCATCAGCAGGCAGCTCTTGGGTTTGTGCACATGAACAGGCAGGCGCCGAGGGGGGAAGAGCAAGCCCAAGGCACGGAGCTCGTGCCCGGCAAAACCTCCACGGGGTCGGGCAGCAGCTGCCCTGTGGTCACCTCCTCGCCAGGAAAAGTTTGCTTTTGTTTTGCAGCCAAAGCCAGAGGTGTGTGGCTACAGGTGTGCACTTCCCCTCCTCCTGCCGGGGTCTACATCACACTGATAAGGTTACATTTTTGTTTTTTATTTAATTTTTTTTCCTTTTTAAAGCAACCAGCAAGTGAAGCATTTTTTTTAGTTGACTGGCAAAAAGACCTGGCATTTGCACAAAAGCTGCAAATGGAAAAGAGCCATCCCCTCCTCCCACCCGCTGCATCCCAGCCCAGAAAAATCCCAAACTGTTGGCAGAAGAAAGAAAAAAGAAACACAACAGGGGTGGACAAGAGGAAGGGGAGGGGGAACAGGTTGGAAAATACCAGGTTTGAGTTAACATTTCCTTGACTTCACACAATGCTTGTGCAAAAAGAAACAACCCCCCCACCAAACAAACAAAAAACCCAAACCCAGAAACATGCTGGAAATAATGAAAACAAATGGAAAGTAATATATAAAATTAAAAATATAAATAGGATGTCTGGCTGACTGGTAGAAGAATAGGTCATTTAGGTTACAAAAAGGAATATACATTCAAGAGGCTCTGAACCCAGTGGGGTAACTGATGTTAAACTTGTGTTAATAGTTAGGCTAGAATTCTCAAGTTTGTCTTTAAAATCTTCACAACACAAGCAAGCTATTTTTAAAAAATATACACTATACACACCTCACACAGCTTCTCCTATCTGTATTACACACGTTACGCTACCCTCCCATCCACTACACCGAGGGAGAGGTCCCACGGCCAAGGGGCCCGGGGTGTCCCCCCATCCCGTCCTGACCCCCCGGCCCCGTGGTGGCGGTGGGGCAGCCATGGCTGTGGGGCCGGGCAGGTCGCTTGGCCCCTCCACGTCTTACCACAACCTTCTCAAAGCATTTACAAGTCACCAAAGGGCTGTAGCCTTTTATGTTATACACACTTCACTTTGCAACGTTAATTATTTACATCAGGGCTGCCCCCCCATCTTTTAGCTGTTTCTAGGCAGGTAAAAAAAAATGTTCCTGTTCTAAGCAAGCAGGGGGAAGAGCTGCAGGGGGATAGGAGGGAAGAAAAGCTGAAGAAAGGAAGCGAGTGGTTTGCTTGCCAAAAGCCAAACCCATATGCGCGCGTCTGCCTCTCCTTCTCTGACCCTTGAATCCTTACAAGCTCCCATTCCCTACAACCTCCAGGACAGCCAGACCCGGAGAGCACGGCCTCAATGGCGCTCAAACTCCTCTGCTCGCAGCTTCCCGGGATGCTCAGCACAGCTATTGACTCACAGGCTTGCCTCTGCCACAGGACACAGAGCATAGATCCTGACCACTCCTAGGGAGCCCACTCCTCACTCAGCAGCAGGTCTTGCAGGGCAAGCCAGCTGCAGTGGGGCAGGGACACTGGGACCCCCACAAGCCACCACACTGCACCCCCAAACTTGCCCTTGGCAGCTGCCACCAGCCACAGTCGGGCTCTGCCAGAGCTGTGTAGACGCAGTGGCCGCTGACTTCAGCTCGTCAACAACCCTGCACTGATTTCTGCACTCTGCTGAGCTCAGAGTTGCCATAGAAATGTGTGATCCTGGCACTAAAAGCAGGCAACAATCTCAAATCAAAGTCTTTTTTTTTTGTTTTGTTTTGTTTTGTTTTTTTTTCCTCCAGTAGATTTAGATTAACTCAGGTTTAAGACAAAAGCAATTGGAAGGGGAAAAACAGATCATTTCTAGAGAGACTGGAAAACAAAGTCACAAGCCGGTATTAAACTGCAGCAAAGAACCTGAACTTGGTTCCCGTTGAGTTCAGCTCCAGAGCAAGCTCCAAGCCACCGCTCTGTCCCTCGCACTGCCCTCCGTGCATGCGGCACACGACGCCCAAGGGAAGGAGATTCCACACAGCCATCAGGGAAAACCCAGCCCGAGGCTGGAAGCCGAAAGCCCCGGGCGAGTGAGCGGCTGTCGGCCTCCCCGGCTCGCAATATTTAAGCACAAATTCCTTACAGCATCACTGGACAAGTCTCGGGGATTAGGTGCATGCTGAACTACGACTGGCAATTACAGTAGCTTTTTGCTAGCTGGCACATACTGTATCTATAAATTTTAGTACAAAAACTTAAAAAATACAGAAACTAGGTCAATTTGTTAACTACATATTTACAGATAATTACAATTCTTTTCACTGACAATAATTAAACTAATTGTCAGTGAAAATTCAAACTGTGCATGTTCTGAGGTACCCGTACTCAAGGGTGGGGAGTGGGGCAGGGGGCCAGAGGGGCAAGGTGGGGGGAAGTTTCCCCCCAGGGTTTGTTCACATCCATGGGGGCAACGCTTGGCCCTCCTGGTTCCTGGTCTCACTGTGTGCACTCAGAGAAAGCAAGGAGAGCGGGAACTGATATTGGGGTCTATTTTCCCTAGGACATGGCTTTAGCATGTTTTGAGGATGCCAGGCAGGTGCAGAGCCAATGGTCATGTACCAAACTGCCTTCTCCCTGCCAGGGAGCCTTCAGATGAAGTGCAAGTATTGAGACTCACAGCTCAGTGGTTAAGGTGCTTGTTTGCCCGCAAATCCAATTTACTAAGTCCCTCTCTAGCTGACAAAGGGCTCTCCTTCCCCCAGAGAAGGGGGCAGGGATGCAGCAGGCAGCATCACAGCCCCAGTTGGCTGAACCTCATTGTGCAACAGGAACCCAGGCTATCTGCCACCACCACTCCCTGGTGGAGTGATGTTTACTAAAACCACTAGATCTATCACATTTTCTTATTTTCTGGCTGTAAACAGCAACCCTCAACCCTCCAAAGCGCCTCACATGTATTTCTCAAAAGACTCCAGCTCAATCGATTTGTAAAAGTGCAAACTTGAACAACCACTGCAGAGGGACAGTGACCAGCATCCCTGCCTGGGTATCCATTGCTTCTCTGTCCTTGGCACGTGGCTCTGGGCTCACTGAGGGTCAGCAGAGGGGTGGGAGCATCCCACAGGCAGGAGCACAGCTAAAGACAACACTACTCCTTGGGAAAGGGTAAGAATGACCCAACCAAACCAGAGTCTCTCCTAAAAAACTTGCAAGAGACATTCCAAAAGGGACAGGGGGAAAATTGCCTCCAAATTCTCTGGTAGCACAAAGAGAGCTCAAGGCTGGCATTCTGCTGAGCTGGCAGGGCGTCCTTGGGGGAAATGCATGACCTGACACATGTGAGAACTGCTTATCCCCTGAACTGACAGATGCCTCCCTAAGATGGGGTCTGTAGAGGACAAAGGAGAAGGTCAGAAGGGTCTTCACAGCTTGAGGAGCTGGTGGTGTCCAGCATAGCACTCACCCCTCTACTATGAGAAAGACCAGGGCAAGATTGACTAGAACTGCAGAGCAAGCACCCAGGAGAGGAACAAGGCCATGCACTGCTGGCTGGACTCGAGTGATGAAGCATACAGGCCTAAGGAGAATAAAGAATGGACCAAGAGCATCTCTGTGTGTATATATGGATGCCTAGACTGTACACACACGCGTACTCTAAATCTTCCAATTTAGCTTCTCTTTTGCCCCTCCACACAACCTAAGAACCTCCAGGTCTCAGACACATGTCAAGGCACTCAGTGTTCAGAGCTAGCGGCGGCTCCACCTCAGGAATGCCAAAATCCAGTGCTGGTGCAACGAGCTAAGACCATGCCGGGTGTGTGATCTTTCATGGCGAGACGCAGCTGGGGACTCTGAGCTCAGCCTGCTGAGCACTTCACCGGCCCACTCGTCGCCTCCCCAGCAGATCCCTACATTGCCTTCACTGCTTGCTTATCGCTAAACAATCTTGTTTTCTTCTCTGCTGCCTTCTGACTTTCTGGTACCCTCAGGGAGCTCCCTCCTCTCCTTCACAGCACACCCGCAGCAGCTACCTACCCTCTCATGGCCCAGAAAAAGCAAGCTGCAATTAGCAGGGCTTGCACTTCAGCGAGGGTTCAGCCCTGGCACAGCTTGTGCCACATCCATGCCCTCGCTCCAAGAGCCCTGCTGAGGGGTTGGTTTTTGCTCACAAACAGGAGTGCTAAAGAACAGCAGAACTGAAGTGCCCTGACAGAAATGCACAGCATGAGGTGTGTGTGCACCTATACCCACACACGAGTACATACAGAGTATATAAATATATACAAACGAGAGACCATATATATATCCAGAGAGATGTGCGTATTCAACAGAGTAATGGTAGACAGTGGTATGATAGGATTTATTGCCTCTCAAGAAATGGCACATAAGCAGGGTGGAGGGGCTGGGAGCCTGGGGGCGAGGGGTCCTGGGGGGGGTTAAACAACAGCAGGGCCCCAGGATCGCCCTGGCTGCACTCCTGTGCAGGTCACAGCAAGTGTGCAGCACATGCTCTTCCGGTGCAGGAGGGCTGGGTGGGACACAGAGCGATGCCAGCCTGGCCCCAAGCCAGGCGAGTAATGGCTGCAGGGGATTTTTCTGTGGAAAGTTTGGTATCACACCACATATTTAGTTGTTCAACCTCTTTGAAGCTCACAGGCTTGGAGGGAATGCAGGTGGAAACAGAGCTGTGGCCTCCATTTCGGTGCTGCATCTGAAGAAAGCATGTAATGTTCAACATGGAAGGGAGAGGTGGCTGCTGGCTCCCTGGGACCATGGAGAACAAGGAAAATATGGTCCCTTTCACTGATTTTAAATAAAATCAAAGGAAATTTGAATCAGAAAGAGGTAAAAATGCTGGCTACTCTTTTTTTTTTTTTTCCATCTCTGGGCTAAGCTACACCAGAACTTCAGGTCTTTGCAGAGGGGAGAGAAAAGAGAAAAAGATTTCAGGGGTCAAGCTGGTGATTTGAAAATACTGCAATAAAGTCTGCAAAGTAGTTCACACAGAAGAGTTCCCCAGTGTTAAATTTGAACGTAAGAGATGCAAGAGAACATCTTTGCTGAGGTACTGGAGTAGTTTCCACAATTTACAGATCACAGTTATTTTAAAACCAAAGTTAGGGCATGACTGCAATGAGGACAACATGGAGCAATTGGCCTCACTTTTTAAAACACTTTACTTTTAAAAATAAGAGTTTGCAAACTGATTCAGAGAGTGTTTGCATCTCTCCAGTGCACAGTTGTTCATGCATCTCAGAAATAAACCCGAGATACATTAAAATTCTCAACACCAAGGGAGCCCTCAAATACCTCCAAGGCACAGCCTGATCCTGAGTTCCTCTGGCTACAGCTGTGTAATGAGGTGCTTCCTCTCGAGATCAGGCAGTTTTGGGACAGCTTTTCGACCCCCACGTACACACAGGGACACACACATTTAGACCAGTTGATCTGAATCAGTTTTTGCAAACTATTTTAATTAAAATATTAACTTGTTGGAATAGTCCAGGTCTGCACATGATATACATGTAAAAATGGTTACTACACAATTCTTTTTGAATACAAAAAAGCCAATATGGGAAAGCCATCATTTGGATTCAGCATTCAGTCATGCTTGACATTACACAAAGAGATGTGTTGAGAGAATTCTGTTGAAGTAGCTCAATTTAAGCCAGAGACTTTGACCAAATTCAAACCATAACAGAAGCAGAAGAATGAACCCACTGAACTTGCAGGTATAGCCTGTCCCCACTGTAGCTGCTGCTGTTTGGGATAGAGGAGCTGAACTCAAAATGCTGTGTTAGCACCATGTTCTGGGCACACCCTCCACACTCACATGGTGACTCCCAATACAATTTTGGCCTCTCATTTCAGTTTTGTCTCTCCTTCCAAACCTAGGAAAACACAGGTACCTTTCCTAAATGAGTTTTGCTGCATTTCAACAACACTGCAATGCAAAAGAGTGACCCCAAAACATCCAATTCCACATAAAACATAGCAGAGGAAAGGACAGGACAACTCACAGTCACCACTTGCCCCCAGCAGCATCCAGAGGCACCTCCATGGGATCCACACCTCATCCCAGGCTTCTATCAACTGTTAGTACTACAAAACTGCTTACTAAGGGGCTGCTCAAACATATTTTGGTAGATTTTCCATCTTCAATTAGAGTGACACGCTACGTCAAGATGCTAGAAATCCTAGCTGGATTCACCGGACACAGGCAGAGAGTTAAGGACTGGGAGTGGATGTTAATTTAGCTAATGAAAGAACACCGCCCTGTCGAGTACTGAACAGTAGCGAGACACTATTCACTATATAAATATGTCACATGGACAAACACATTCGGAAAACCTCGCTTTTGAGCCCTATAAACATATTAAAGGCAAATCCTAGAGTTAGCAGCTAGTGTTTTCTTCAAGATGATTAGTGTGCAAGGAAAAACATTTACAAAGAACCCTGGCTGGTCAGTCCCCAAGACGGAAATCCTTGCCTCAAACCAAACTTCATCTACCTGCTCTTCCCACAGTCCTGGCTGACCCAGACCATCCTGGCACTGGCACAAGAGCATGGGGGCATCTCTGGTTCCCAGCACTAAGGGATGACACGATGTCACAAAGTCATCGAGTTATCAGACTCCCTGACCCCTTATCACTGTATGGATTTCACAACCTCCTTTGCTTCCTTTCAGCAGTACAGCAGCTCCAATGAGCCCTCTGGAAGTAGTGCCTTCTCACATGGTGTGATACTCTGCCAAAATATCACAGCATCTCAAGGGACTGTAAAAGTTGTGAAGTATTGCAGCAATGAAAATAATAAAAAGGAACCTCACATGCAGCAAGATCTACAGTGGTGATGTGGGTTAGTCATCAGCTGGGAAAGAGTCATTGGCTCAGCTCCTCCTGGTACACCATGGCAACTAAACATTTCAACGGTTGGCTACACGTTACATGTAAACAGGAAACTGCAACAAGCCAAAAAGGTAATAAATTGGTGGATGTAGTGTAATAATGAAAAACCCGATCAATGGCATTTTGTGACTATGGCATCCTTCAAAACACCTCTGGCATTTGAGACTGATTGGCTGAAAGTCTAAACATTTCTGAATGGAGCAAAAAGGACTACGCTGGGCTCCAAAATTATTCTGATGCTTAGCTAAAATGAGATGTCACAGTATTAGCTGTACAAGTGCATTACTTACACTCCCCTGCCCAACCTCATCTGAGCTACCAGCAGCACAGTCAGGGAGTGCCAAAGCAGACAGACAATTTCAAATGTTCCTAGCCTGTTCCCTCCAGACAGGTTTACCTACAGAGTTCTCGGGAAGCTGACCAATGCCTTCTGAGAGAACGTCACTTCTTACACGACACGGAGCGGGCACTTGGGTAGAAGGGCCCTGGTGAGCCCTAGTGCCTCTTGGCCTCTCTTCCCACCTTCTTCATTACCTACAACTCTTTGAAAATACCTCTTGGCAGAGGCAATACCCTAGAAATTTATCCAATTTAATGACAAACAAAAATGGAACAGAAGATTCAGCTGTTCCTCCCCTGGATGTTGGTTTAAAGGCAGCTCGCCCGGTTTTTGCAGGGTGGCAGATCGAAATTTATGGACATGGGAGGAGGTCTCCATTCTCCCTCAGACTTCCTACATGGATGGCATGATGAAGGCAGTCTGAGGCCCTTCTGTCCTGTCAGTGTGATGACCACCAGCCAACTCTTCTGACTAATTGCATATATTTCTCAGATGCCCTCCCAAGACCCNACAAAAACCCCCCCCCCCCCCAAACCCTGCAGCCAAATACTATGACATCCCAGTTAGTAAACACAAAATGTAATGCTTTACAAAATGAATACAATATTCCATGTGCACCCAGCTTCCACACGTCAGCACCGCACTGAGGAGGCTGCTGGGCTGGTGTCTGTAGGCAGTTTCTGTTGGCAGACAGCTCCAGTGGAATTGCCACCCTCAGTTATTGTTTAAGTTATGTATAAGACATGTGTGAACCATTGGATATTTGTGAAGTAACACTTGTGCTCCTGCTCATGCCCTGCTCCGTCCGTCCCCCAGAAGCTGTCCGCCTCAGAGCCTGGGGGCTGTTGCGGACCCCTATAGCACTACTTCGAGGTACCCCCTGCATGGGCCCCGAGGGGTGACCCCATGGCTGGGGTCCACCTTGCATTGGATGGCCCCAAGCTTGTGGTGGGCCACCCATGGGATGACCCCAGTGAGGTCCTGCACCCCCAGTAGGATTGTGGGACCAGCCAGAAGCTCCCGGGTAGCTGTGGCTGAACGCCTCGGGGGAGAGATTAGAAAGAACCATATTACTAAAACCTAGCCTCATGCTTTCTGAGTCAAAGGCTTCAATCTCGCGAGCTTGACGCTCCAGCAGGCTTCGTATCCGCTCGGTGCGTTCGTTCTGCAATGCCAGCATCTCCTCCTCAATCTAGGAAGGAAAAAAAGAAACAGTCTGTAGCAGCAGGACAGGCACAGCCTCTGGAGGACCTGTAACAGCTACTGAGGGACCTTCTCCCTGTGTTTGTGCAGGAAACTGGCTGCAGATCAGATGTCCATGGACACACAGTCCGTTCTGAATACAAAAAGGTGAATTTTTTAAGGGTCACAGACCCACACAGGCCAAAGTATGGTGAACACCAGTTGGAGGGTGTTCGTCCGTGTTCCCCAGTGGATACACTAATTTGAGGGATGCAAACCCAAAGTTTGCACTGATATCACCAGCTTAACATAGATTCATCTTTTAAGATCCATCAAAGTCTACAGCCTACTGAGAAAGCACCTTCAGGTAGAGCCTGCCAACACAGCTTATGGTTTGTAGCTGAATCTAATGATGATTATGATGATGACTGCTGTTTTCTCCAGGATTCAATGCACAAGCCCACATCCAGCTTCCTCTCTAATGTTCACTGGCCAGATTGTCTTAGCTCATGTATTTATCATCTCCTATCTACTCCTCTCCTAATTTGGTTTTCTCATATTTCACTGCCCTGATACTTTCTCCAGGGTGTGTGGCTGAAGGACATAGGCAGTGCTGTTTGAGTTGTGTGGCACATTATTAGCTGGATGATGTGCCAGCTGGCAACTCCAATTTCTCCCCCACAACACTGTTACAAATTGGTTTCCAAGATTACTCTGGTAGGGGCACTGGGATCAGCACTCTTAAGTACTGAAAGCATAGGACTACAGCCTCCTGACACCCATTAGACAGGGATGAAAGCCTTTCTTATTGAAATCTTTGCAGTCAGGTGGAGAACCAAAACCCATTATCTTCTTGCCAGCACTGAAAAAGCTACTTTTGGCCTCAGTGAAAAAGACCAAATGGGGAAAAAGCAGCAGCCAAAACTTTTAGCACAGCTCACTGGCATCTTCCTGCTGTCAGCAGCAACATGGCCAAGAGGTGTTATCTTGGTCTGTGCTGAAGGCACCGGGCAGAGCCTTGTACTTGTAAGCGCTCTCTTGCCTGAGTCAGGGAATATGCAAAGCAATTTCATCTGGAATTTAGGAAACAATCTGCTCCAGCATGAGTCATCTCCTGAGCCATTTGGGGCTTTCAGAAACTCCTTCTCCAATTGCCTGTTACTCTAGGTAAGTGACAGACTGCACTGAGCAGCCCTGCTCCCTATTCCTGCTGAAAGCCATGAAGGCAGCAAAGGAAGAAGGTGCCTTCTCTTAACATTAGCTCTGTAAAATGCCCTGCTTGTTTTTTTCCTGTCTTGCTATCTAAGCAGAATCCTCCTTTTCCAATGTCTTCAGCATGTCATCATTTTCAGTCTCAGTGACAGTGTAACACACAGAACCTGGTGCAACTGAACTTCACTGAAAGGCCTGACACTGTATAAAAGTGGCATCACTCAAACCACTCTGAAAATGGAGTGTCTGAGGCATGTGGGAAGGAAATGACTAAATCTGAACTCTTTAAAAGACACTCTTGGGACATGCTCATTGCTGGTGCAATACAAACAACATTTCACATCAATGGGGCTTGGCTACTCCCTCCTTACTCCAGGGCTGGACATGACACGCATGCTCTGGTGAGTTATGGTGATGGGCACCACCAAAAATTAAGGGCAGCCTGCTGAAAAGGAAGCAGATTTCTGTGCATACACTAACTTCTGGAATCTGGTTTGTTACTGAACACCAGGGACTGACTTTGCCACAGGCTACACATTTATTTGTGCATATAAATGCAGACATTCATCCTGTGCACATACCTGCCCTTTCTCTGGCTGCCAGCTTCAGTTAGCACATGCCAGCAAACACCAGGTGACATTGCTGATGGACCCACACCAGAACACTTGCAACTCTTAGTTCTTACAAAAAACAGAACATCACCCCTCCTCCCAAAAAATACCCCTGCAAAAGAATGATATGTCTGCCTCTAGACCCACATGCTTGCCCTTGAGTTGCTGCCAAGTGACTGGAACTCCACCAAGGTCTCATTGCTGGTGCATGACTTGTGATTTTCATATGCCAAGATTGCACATATTGCTACAGGAACCTATGAAAGCTGAAGAATCATCAATTTTTTTTGCTATTCTAAGGCAACATAAAGCACAAACACACAGAGAATTATGCTAGCTATTTTTATCTGATTTTCCTCTCTGTGAAGTAGTATTGCTAAGCTTCCTATCCCTGTTACTGATGCCAAATCCTCCATAGGGGTTTTCCATGCAGAGACTCAATCCTGGTACACAATAGAAGACTTCTACAACATTATTATTGGTTGATGTGGGTTTCTTTGAGTCGCTGGCCTCACTGCAGCTTCTAAAACTATCTGCAATATATGCTGCTTCCACAGAGCAGGGAGCACTGGCTCACTGTGGCACTTCCTCCCCGAGCAGCTCATGCCACCAGAGGGCAATGTACCTCCAGATAAATCCATACTTTTGCCAGGCTGTGACGGGAGCTGGGACCAAAATAACCAGCAGTGGTGTCTAAAGACAGCTACTGCACACGAGTGACACACAGGAACTCTGCTTTCACAAATTCGCCTATTTTTTGAGAACAGTTGTGTCCTTGTAGAAGACCAAAGCCCGACAGGGCTGTGTTGCCTCCTTGGGGGTGCTCCCTCGGCTGGCCATGAGGTGGAGCAGTGCTCTGCAGACTATCCCAGCATCCATCCATTAACCCCTGGAAGAATTTCAGTGTAAAGAACCTCGAAGCCACAGAGTAATCACCCTAATTTAATACACACCGATGAACAAAGTTGGGAACTGTTGAGTGAATGGCAATGGCTGACACCTAAAGGCCAAGTCCAAGGGGAAAACAACTGCAGGAGGAAGGCTGACAGTGTATTTCCTTTCACCACTTTTTGGTGCATCTCCCTTCCCTTGGTCTGTGTAGGCCACTCACAATTCTACACACACGTCTGGCATTGAACATTGAAGAAAAGTAAACTTCAACAAGGAGCACCTGAATACATGTAGCCAACTACAAGCTGAGATCTGGGGAGCAGCAGGTGCCCCATGCCTGTGGCTTTGGCTACTTGAGTTTGCTCATAAGACACATTTCATAGGGAAACTGCAGCCTCCAGCTTTAGGTTGTTACTGTCTGCCCTCTGAGGGGCCAGGGAAGCCAATCTCCAGCTCAGAGACAGAGAGAACAGTCCTCTTTCCCTTCTGCCCAGAGAGGCACAACTCCCTCTGGCACACTTCAGGCAGCTCTATCCCAGCCAGAAGCTGCTCACACAGGAGGGCTGAGCTGGCAGAAAGTTTAGTCTATGTGTCACTGAGCTTTCAACCCCAGAGAGACAAACACCCAAATGATCTGTGTTACTATATACAGCAAAGTAAGAGCAGTTTTTCTTTCACTGATAAGTGGAATTTAAGATCTGAAATACGGAGTGTGTTTAGGATGCTCACATGCCCACTTTACCTTCTGCTCCAAGAGGGCCCGGCGGAGGGACACCCTCTGCTCAAGATCACGCAGTTCCCGATCATGCTGGGCTTCTGCCTGCATCTTGATTTTACTCTGATATGCGTTCAGCAGCTCCAATTCTTGCTGCAGCTGCATCTTCAGAACCTGGCACTCTGCTTCCTGTGCCTCATCCAAACGCAGCTGGGAAAGACACACAATAGAGACGTTTCACCATGGGGTAACCACTGCTGACACTCCAGGGGAGGACTGCGGGGATGGGGAGAATGGGTTGGGACATTGTTTTCTTAGCAATACAATTGGTCTCTATTGTACTTCGCTCCGCTGAACAGAGGACCTATAGTGACAAAGACTGGTGACAGTGAGCCCACAGCACTGATGCAAGTGATGCTGATGAGCAGTAGCGCCTCAGGAACCACGATCCACACTGCAGAGACCAGACTGCTGGAGGTGCAAACATCCTCAGCTCTCCTTTCGCTAGAGTCAAAGAGAAGCTCTCTTGCTCTGTTCAACTGGATTAACCAATTACCTCTACCCAAGAGACTTAAGTCCATAGCCCTGCCAACGCAGGACTTTGGGCACAAGGATATAATGAAATAAACCTAAAAGCAATATGATACTGAACTTTTAACCTTCCCATGATAAATGAAGCCAGCTACCCTGCCTAACAGCATTAAATTTGTGTACAAAGTGATGTGAGCAGGATGCAATATCCAAGAATTGCAAAGAAAAGTGCACATTTAGCTGTAGCAAGGATTCGAAGTATTGCTCATGTGGTCATTCCTTAAAGAAGGAATCTCTTAAAGAAGGAATCACAGAACTTTCACAATGCTTTGATTTACAGTCAAAACTGTGGACTCCTTCATGACTCAATGAGCATCTTCCACCAGTGGCACATGCTTGGGTTGGTATCATCAACAAATCAAAACCTAAATGAGTTAAGACAGCCAGTTGCACACTATTTAATGATGCTCTAACAGGGATGTTTATTTCATGCAAAAGCAGTCCTCTGGCCACACAGATGCATCACTTTGCATCTCTGCAACAGCAGCTTCAGCTTCAGCCTGCCTGGAGGGGGTGGTAGGTCTTTCATCTGCATTTGAACTCTGCTTTCTAAACACAGAGGAAGGACTGTGCAGCAAATGGTGTGTGCAGCAAGGAAGCAGAAAGCCTGCTGTCAGGATACAGAGCGGTTAAAATGCAAACATCCCTCTTTGGCTGAGGAACCCTGGGTCCCTCGGAGGCGACTCACAGCTTGTGTAGAGAGCATTTCATTAATGCTGTGATCATACTGCTCAGCCAGGATAGCCAGCTTCCGGGTCTGCTCCTCCTTGAGCCGTTTGAGGACAGCTTTATGTTCACTCTTTGGCGTGGTCTCCAGCAGATGGTTTCTCAGTGCTTTGTACTGTCTGGTTTGGATCTTGCATGTATCCTGAAACTGCTTCTTTATCTGTAGTTCTTTTGACTGGAAAGATGGAGGGGACACAAAGAAAAAACCAGTATGTTTCAAATGAGCAAAATATCCATTCAAATGGATATTTAGGATTACATTAAGGATATGAGTTCAATAATCCACAAATGTATATTAACATCTACAGTGCAAGGAGGGAAGCAAAATACACAAGAGGCAATGACTATTGCTGCAGCTGCTTTGACACTGCTACTGTGCGAAACAATTACAATACAGACACTTTTATAACAAAGCTCCAGCCTAAATACAGCTGTCTCTGCACAAAGAGCCTCACATTTGTCACTGGACTGGATCCAGTCCTGGGTGTTGCTTTTCAAGAAAAGTTCTTGAGGGACAGGACTAATATTTATTAGCACCAAAGCAATACTTACAGGACTGTGCTTGTATGGCACATATACATGAACAGCACTTAATGTTATGTAAAGAAGCAGATCTGGTGCATGGGAAAGGACAGGAAAAAAGAACAATGCTTTTTCCATTGAGGGTTTGATGAATATAAGATGTATTCTAACCCTTGATAATATGAGCCTGGTTTTCATAAAGAAACCCAAAAAAGACTAGATGCTTTAAAATGTACACCACAAGACAGCAGTATTGTGCTGGTCTAGCAAATAAAACAATTCCCCAGTCCCACTGGAGGCTTACTGGAGATGGAAATTTCCTCCCTTTGCACTTGCTAGCACCTCTGTATTGTTTAGAGACATAGCTGTGATTGCATAAAGGGCTGGGAGACACCAGTCCTGGAAAAGGTACTGGGATCCAGTTTTGCTGTATGACCTGGAAGAAATTATTTTTTTTCTTTCACCTGCCTTCAGAGCAGCTTGTTAAGCTTAACATCTACTAAGTGTTTGAAGACCCTGAAAAGGAGGGTGTTCTGGAGTCCTCTCTATCTTCCTATGGGATGGCTGGCAGGGATACTTCTAACAAAGCAAAACCCAGGAAGTGATGAGTGATGATAGTTAACTGACAGATGGTCAAGTTCACCATGGTAAGAACAAATAAATAAATAAACACAAATCACTAAAATCAGACATGAGAGCCTTCCCATTGCTAGGCACCATGCCAAATACTGAAGCACTAGAGGCACAGAGCACAGGACCAGATTCCTGTCAGAGTAAGTTGGAAGAACTCTGGGATCTGAACCAGTGAGGCCAGATATCTGTGCATGACCACATCAGCCCCTCCACTGCCTGCTCCTGGCACTAACTCAGGGCTCAGCAGGGCAGGTGATAAACAGCACTTGCAGCCACCTCAAAAGGTGCAGTGGGATCAAACAACACACCCAGACCAAGCACACTTTGCTGCATAAAACATTAACATTTTGCTAACCTGATGCAGATAACAGGACAAAGATGGGTTTCATTCAAATCAAAACATGTATCATGAAGAGGAATGCATTGCTTTTAACCTTTCTAAATTTCACAGAAAGTTATTTCCTTCCAGGAAACCTTTAAGGTTGTTTCTCACTGCCCTCAAGGAAGTGTCAGCAGGTTACACATTCCCATCAGGGACCTGGTCACAGCAAAACACTATCAACCTATTTTGTCCTCATTTTCTGTGAAGTCTCGCTTGGACATCAGACTGTTTACAGGCTTCCAATCCAAAGGCTTTAACAACAGGAAACAGAAGGGAGGGGTAAGATTTCCAGTCATACTTCTGAGAAGATAATTTTGACCTAGTATTGTGAAATACCAGCAAGAGGGTATTTGCATCACAATTAACACACTCGAAATAATAACAGCCATTTTCACTGAAGGGTGAATTCTAGTTATGGGTCCTTCTGGTGCTGTCATAGAACAGACACTGACCGTTAAAAACCTGCTTCCAGGACAAAGGGCCTCACTAAATAACAAAAGGAAAGCCTGAAACGTGCCCTTGAGGGAAAACGTTGCTGGAGAGAGAAACTGAACAAATGGTCAAATTATCTATTCAATTAAGAATACTTGCCTGCATTAGTCAGAAGCAGGAGAAGGAGTTAATGCTAGAGAACAGCCTCGATAAAGAGGGGATTGTGCTACAAACCCAACGGTTGTCCACGGGCTGCACTGTTAGCACTGCGTGTACGCAGAGGTGCAGGATTGACAGCTCAAGCCTGAAATCCTTCACTAATCACAGAACAGCCATGCAAAGCAAAGTGCAAGCTTTCCATGCTCCCTGCAAAACACTCCAGCCCTCTCCTCCCTGGAAAAGGGAAGGGGTTGGAGAGTCTGCAGAGGTGAGAGGGCAGCCAAGCCCCTGCAGCACAGAAGTACCACAGATCCTGCTGTCCCAACTGCAGCCAGGGAAGGAAAACGGACATGCTGCCCACTCGTGTTTGCACCACATCACCTTGGGGAGGCAGAACTCATTCATGCTAATCTCAGAAGGTTCAACCTAATACAGCTGCTTCAGTTTTATTCAGCTCAGAGTGCAGCACAGCTTCCCTGTGAAGTCATCAGCTATTTATACACTATATCCTTGGAGATTCTCAACAGTGATCAGATGGTCCCTTGTTCTCACAAGCCAGGTTTTCACTATTTAGAATTATCCTAATATTGACAAATCAGGTATAATTTTTTCTTTCCTGAAGTTCTGTTTTCAAGTTGGTTATTTTCTCCATAAGAAGATAACTTGCAGGTGGTAAAAACTAAGTCAGATGGAAAATATCATGAGCAGGAAAGATGTACAACAACAAAGAAACCCCATGTTCAGTACGTCATACACTCATTTTGTTACTGGCACAGCTGAACACTGGGTGGAGAGAAGTCTGCCTCCTCAAAGGAAATGTACCAGGCAGCTTTGTGAAAGGCCTTATACTCCCTTCTCAGACACTTCAGAATAAACCACTGGACTTTTTCGGATGAAGTGAAGGCTTAAATGAAAACACTAAAAGCCTCAATTACAGAGGCCTCATAGCTCTGGTCAGCCACCACAGCTACAAGGGCAGCAGGAGAAATCCAGGAGAGACACACAGCAAAGGTCAGTGCCAGGAGCTTCCTGAGGACACTGCACTTGGCTGGTGTCTCTCTCTTTTCCCCCCCTCCCCACTTGCCACCATGCCAGCTTTAATATAAAAACACTAACCAGGTGAGTTAGCCAAGACAGAGTGCAGTTCATTTTGATGCACACAGCAACACAAAGCTTTTGGGTTTTGTTTTTAAATTACACTCCTTCATTACAGAAATATAGGTTTTATTTTGGTATATGGGGGAGACAAGGATCCAAAAATTGTGTAGGAGGGGGAAAAAGAAGTATACTGCATACATTAAATGCATTTTAAACTACCCCAGAAAGGAAGGGACATTGCTGAGAAGAGCTTTTCAAAGAAAAGGAGGGACTAGTACTGCTGTGGCCTGCCTGCAATACCCTGCAACCCTGATCATCACACCTAGAGTGCTCTTCAAGTTAACGAGCTTCAAATCACCTTGGCCCTGCCTGCCCCGCAAACAGGCTGTAATGGACCACTTTTCCATGGACCACTTTGCCACCACCACCAGCTTGCACCCTGAGTTCCTACATCCCTTAGTACCTTCAGGCTCTTGGGCTGCTGCCGGACCTCCATGACGTGCTTGCGCCGCAGCTCCCGCTCCCGGCGCTTGTTGTACTCCAGCTGGTTGGTGAGCTCAGTCTGGTGCTGGAGCCGGATCAGCTCGCAGCGCATCTTCTGGATGGTGCTGAGATGGCGAAACTCCAGCTCCTGCATGGACTCATGCTGACGCAGCAGCATGGCGTGCTCCAGGTCCTTCTGTGTCTGCCTTTTGTTTAGCTCCTAACAGGAGGACAGAGGGAATTATTAGGTTCTTTTGTACTTACTTGGATTTCCGTTGACAAAGTGACATTTCACTTTGTTCGCAAGGGCATTTCTCTTTCCAAGGCATCTGAGGACAGACCACAGAGTTTCTTGGTCTTATCAGCAGCAGACAGCACCACCACCAGTAATTTTTCCTTCCTCATTTCACTTTTCTTCTTCCTGTTCTAGATGCTCAACAGCATTCAGGATTCACAGTAAGCATTTTCTGTTAACTGCTGTGTCTGATGACTTTTTGGACCTGACAACTCTCCTGCAATAGGGCATTAATCTGTACACTGGATGCCACAGAGATTATCAGATGGTACTGCAAAGCATCAAACAATTGTTCTACCAAAACACTTTGGATGTGATAACAAACACTTCTGTTTGATTCGAGCTGGATTGCAGGTGCTCCTGTGAAATGCACTTCACACAGGTGCACTCAGGTCTCATCTCTGCCTGTTCCCTTACCTCCCGAACCAGGTCCTGCTCCAGGTTGTGGCGGCCCAGGAGCATCCGTCTCTTGAAGCGGCGACACTCCAGCTCCAAGTACTGCCTCTGGCGCCTCAGTAAGTTGGCCTCCTCCTCCGCCTGGAAATGCTGGATGTTCTCCTTCTGCTTGGAGAGCCACTCCTGCTTCTCCTTCTTCGGAGTGCTCTGGTTTTCATTCAGCTCCTGATAATGGCAAGGTAAGTAATTGTGGAATAGTTACATTAAGTTCCTTGGCCATGAATTGGACGGACCTGACCAATAAACTACTGAACTATGTTCTACCCTCTCTTCTCAAGGTTGGTGCCATCTCAGCCTCTTCAAAATGCATCACATCACATAACAAACACTAAGGAAATACCAAGAGACAAATCACAGTGCAGCAGATTCAACTACAGCTTTTTTTTTTTGCAAATACTGGCCAAAATACTGGTTTATGTCCATAGTTTCCAGACCTTCATATTAGCTGAAAATGTCAAAATGATGGGTTGCCACTGAAAACACTTGGAGGTACAGCCATACTGCCTAGCAAACATTTTTACAGGCTCCCAAAGGACTGAGAGAAGGAAAGCATTGATGTCCTATTGTTCAAACAGAACACCAGCCACATGAAGCACATCAGAAAATTTTTTGTCTTGCTTGATCAGAGCACATACCCATTATACAGTAACTCATCAAAGCAGAGCTGCTCGCTGAGATGCCATAACTCACAAAAACAATGTAAAGAAGTTCACAGGTAAAACTTCAGAGTTTCCACATTTACATTACATAGCTTAAAGTATCTTTGGCAAAAGACACTACTTGCTTGAATTGCATACTAGAGATGCCCATGCAGTAATTAAGAGTTGTTGCGATACATTTCAACTGAAGTATGAGACAGAACTCCTCTGTATTTCATCAGTGTTTCTTGGTGCTCTGTGATCTACTGCCCACTTAGAAAAAGATTCTATATTATTATAAAGAGCCCACGCTACTGTACTTTTTGTTAGATCTTTCTTGGCTCGTCTGCTCTTTAGCCTTTTTTTTCCTCTTGGGAAATGCCTATGTTTGGGAATATTCCCCTTTGGAGCAAGTTCCAAAGTTGGGTCACACAAGTTGATGGTTGAGCATTAAATGGTTCTTTCAGAAAAATTATTTATAGTGCTTACAGTTTCAGTCACTCCACAAAAAGAATTAGGAAGTTTGATTCTAAAGTTTCTCTGCATTTCACAGAGACCTCGATTTTCACTAAAACGTAATGATCATTAAATAATTACACAGCTTTCTCCATTAAAATTAATAGTGCTTTACAGGTATTCTCCTTACAAAAAAATGCAGATCATCTTTACTGCTCTGTTCTCTTGCTCCTGTACAGAAATATCATTAAGTGTTAAGAAACTTCACTAACTGCTGCAGTCAATGGCAACTATCTGCAACAACAATGTATGAGAAAAACCTTCATGACCTTTCATAAACTACCTTCTTCATTCCTTAGGATTGCCAAATTTGCATGTTTCTGGCTAAAATGCAGCATTAAACAATGGAGAGGTTTGTACTTTCACAAGATAAAACATACAGGTACCAATAACTAACTAACTAACTAAATTCTCTTACTCAAAGGTCAAAGATACAGAACAAATGTAGTACACACAGGACTCTGCTCATGAAATGCAGATCTCACAGCAATCCTGTGGAAGATCTGTGGTGCACAGTGTCACTTTTATTTTAGCATGTTCACCCCTCTCACACTGTATCACACATTTCTCACTGCAGATGAGTTACCTCTTTCAGCTGTTCTTTACGAAGTTTATATTCTCTCTTCTGGGACTCCAGGAAACTGTTCAATTCTTTTTTCTGTTGGGCCTGAATATGCTGTTGAAATTTCTTTTCTTCATTGGCCATCACTTTAGCCTACAGCAAATCCAGCAGCAAGTCAGTCTGAATCCCAATGGGTTACAGCTCATGTACTATTTCAGCCCAAAGACCCAGAACTCAAGACAGTCACCACAGTATTCACCACACCTCTGGAAGTCAGAGCAGCTTGTCCTCACTCTCTCCTCATTCCCCATCCCATCAAGGCACTCAGCAGAGTCCTTCTCCAGTGCCACATTCCCCCAGCCCTCCTGTTCAGCTAATCTTGCCTAACAAAGTCAACACCTTATGATTGAGTATACCCTCAGCCCTCCACTGAGAAATCAGACATGAACAAAAATCCATAATTGCTGTAGGCACCACCACTTCATTATCAATTATTTAAAAGCATAGCCCCCCCATATCCATACATGACTAGACAGTGAACATTTAAGTGTAGCTGGCACATTTCTCTGCAGGCTAATCTGCCTCCACAATACTCAATGGTAGGCAGTTATTGACAGCACAGACATGGCAAGAGAGAGGAAAACTCCCACAGTGTGTTTTCTGGGGTCAGGATTCTAACATTCAGTGTAACACATTGCTGTGAAGGACATACCTTTCCTCTGGTTACATAACCCCTTAGTGTAAGGAGATGATGTATTAACCTTTTCTAATTAGCAATTTGCTTGCCTTCTAAAAACAAGACATCTAAGAGTCCACACTGTCATCTTTACATCAGCAGGGGGAAGTGGACAATGCAATGTAATTAACAAACATGGGTTGGTCCGATAAACCATAATCTCCTACCTCTTTTTCCATGGCTGCTTGGTGCTTTTTAATTAGCTTTTCCATTTCTGCAGCAAAATTGTTACGCTGTGTTTCGAGATCTTTGTCCAACCTGAGGCGGTGCTCATCCATCTCTGCCTTCAGTTTATTCTCTAATGCCATCAGTTGCTTCTGGTGCTGCCGTCTCATACGTTTATAGCCAGACATCTGCTCTCGGAGCTCAGAGTCTTGTTCATGTTCCTGCATTTGCCTTGTCACCTAGGAAGATAACCACATCGGGCCAGAGGAAGTTAATGCTGCTTAATCTGCTTTTCAGCAGTCCTCAAACCACGAAAGAAAACAATTCAGTTAAGAAATATGATTTTGTTGTAAAGAAAAGCACACATCCTAATGGCAGCAGAGCAGATTAAAAACTCAATTCTGCTGGAGGCGATAAGCTAACATGGGCTCCAGCAGAAACAGTACAATTGTTATAAAGCTGGTAATAAATAATGGCCTTTTAGCCTAATACAATGAGGGTGGATACATACACACACACACAAATATTCCTAATATGCATATGAAAATAAAAACCAGCTTATTATTATAAATGGTTTCCTATATTCCGTTGGGTTTGAGACTATTTAATACACACAAATTACATTTGACCAGGTGTCTCACTGAAGCTTTTTTTAACTGACACTACATTATTTCAGTGGCAGTATCTCAGTCAATGAAGACAGCTCATACTCTGGTGGTATTCTGAAAGCTCTGAGAAGTTGCATAGAGCTGTGTTCAAAGCATCCCCTCCTGCAGAACTCTCTCCAGACCAGCCCTCCACGTACCAGCGACGCTGTGCGTATGGTAGCAAAGTGCTCTCGGTTGCGATAATGAGACTTGTGGCGGGATACTTGGGGAGGAGACTGGGGTTCTGATGCCCTTGTCCGAGGATCTGACTCCTCCCTGTAGTTTTCTTCCTCCTTATCAGCGAATATTTATGTCAGAGAATAAAGAGAAACTCTGTTACTAAAGGTTTTTAATTTCGGTCTTTTTATTTAAAAGGAAGAAAAAAAAAATTTTTACGTTCATCAGCCCTGCAAGATCCTCCTGACAATGAAGGTATATACTGCAAAAGGAGTTCTGATCAAGGACCTTTGCTTTCAGAAATTTCATCATGAATTTTTATTACTAAGAGGAAGATTACTAATTAAAGCTGAAAACGAGAAAAAAAAAAGGAAAACTGAAAGCTGAGTTAAACAGTTTACTTCAACAAAACATAAAAGCTATGAAGCAGATTTTATCAAGCCTGAAACACAAAACCAACATCTTTGTAACTCTGAAAGACAGAGGAATATTTTCATTACACCCCCTGCAGAAATACCTTAAAGCAAATTTTAAAATTTGTCATGGTGTATTCCACATTCTTATTTTGAGTTTGTCATTCATCACAGAGCGATTACGAGTTAGATATGATACACTAATTAACTCCCTGAGGAAATACCTGTGTCTTTGTTGCATATCTGGGCACAGAACAAGACATTCTAGCCACACCTATCATTAGCCATGGAAATGGTAGTGCTTTCAGCAAATGAGTGATAACCCCTCATGGCAAGGGCAGCCCAGTGCATAGGACACTCCCTAGCCCACCCTTCATCTGGCAAAGAGAAAGCAGGGAAGTGGTTTCTGCTGCATTTCTTTTTCCTACACCTTTATTCATTAATCAAATATTCAAATCAAGTACTGGGAAGCTGGGTGCTGCAGAACTGATTTCAGCTTCTACTGCAGGTCCTGACTTTAAGAATTCTCTAATGAGGAGGTTAAAAGGGGAACTCACACATCCTGTTGTCCCACAAGGCAGAGCTGTGCACATTAAGGGTATCCACCAAACAAACCAATATACAACCTGCCATTAGAATTCCTCCTTATGAATCAAACTACTTTTGCAACAATTCAACTAGTAAAATAATTGTAGTGAACTAGCAAAAATAAACAATTTTCACAGCCACTTTCCCAAGTCTCTAATGCACATTCATATGTTTGGGACACAATAATATAACCTGTAGATAATGACTTGGGACTGGGAACAGCTGACTTTGTGCCAGCCAAATTCTCTCCCACTTTACACCTTTGAAGTTCTCCAGTAAGAATCCAGTGCTTACCGGCTTTAAATGAATGACAGAGCTATTTGACATCACGGTGTGGTCCCCCTCCATCATATCCAGCTCACTCTTATCATCCGAGGCATCTGGAAGACTGTTAACACTACTGCTTTGGCTACTGGCACTGATAGACATACTAGGAATGGACTGATTACTTCCAACACTGTTCACTGTTCCCGTCCTGCCCACACCATGATCTTGTTCCTAGGAGAAAGGAATTAGAAAGAAAATTCAAACCCATCCCGGTGGTACCTGTGCACATTACCAAATGGAATGTTCATTCCATTTCTCTCTAAAGGCATCCACCTGCCACGTCATGGCACTTGCCACCCTCCAGGCATTGCCATGAAACGTTTTTCTTGTGGGATGCTGGGGAGAGAAAGAGTCAGCCTTGTCAAAATTAACTGGCTGATGTCAGATTCTTTCCAATTAACAAGCTGAACTCTATCATGTATCAGCCACAGCATGTCACCAGCATCACCTGAGTGCTCAGCTGGGACCCTGCACCTTGCAGGTTCTTTTCTCTATGTGAGAACTGGAATTCAGAGTCTCCATCTCTGCATGGTGACTGCAGCACTCAACCCAAAAAAGATAAATCAATTTCCTTGATGACCTGTTTTTCTTCTTCCCTTTTTTTTTTAATAAATCAAGTACAAATCCCCATGCCTTAGATTTAGAACAACATTCTCAGTACATATGGTCAAAACAGAGGTTAACTGCAGTTGCTAAAGAGTCCTCATGAAGCCTCACAAAGAGCCAAAGAAAGCGAGGATTTACAGGAATGGAAGCTGACTGTTCAAGCATGAACACATGGCACAGCTTCTTGCCAGCACCAGGCATCTACCCTGTTTGTCCTTGTTTGTGCCTTGAGGTAGCTTTATTCCAAGCACAAAGAGGGAGACAGTGTTTACAGCCAGGTGTGTAAACAGCCTCCCTTCGTTTCAGCAATATCTGAAATGTGGTTATTTAAATGACAGTCTCATATTCTCTGGTTCAGTGATGAAATCCAGCATTTCTCTCACCTCCTCCTCCTCCTGTGTTTCCACTGCAGGGCCATTGTGGGCCTCCTGGAAGAGGAGCTTCTTCATTTTACGATACTGCAGGTTGTCCAGTTCTCTCACTGCATCCTTTGTTCTCTGAATCAGGTCTATTAACACTGTTTCGGGTCGCTCTCGAAGAACAAACATGTGCTGCAGAACACACAAACAGGTGAGTGGCCTCTCATGCCTCCAACGCACAGGCTTTGAGGACACAGTGATGAGCTAGAGTTGGATTTATTAGCCCCTTGCCCCTGCACAGGAGAACACCCTCACAGCTTACACTGACATTATTTTTAGGCTTCGCAATCCAGATCAATTTCAGAATTATTGCTTTCTGATGGCAGACTTCCACCAAAAAATAAAGGTGTTAAAACCCAGAAATGGCATTTAACATGCCATGAAAACTTGCTCAGAATAAACCTAGACTTCAGAAATGTTATCTAATTGTGGTTTAGTGAGGGAAGAACAACAAATACCAAATAAAAGCTAAAGGTGCTAGACTGGCTAGTATCTTTATACAAATGTTAATTAACTCATCAGCTAACTCTCAGTATAAAACCCTTTTCCTTGTTTAGAAAAGCTTGGGAATCAAATATTCATCATACAGCTCTGAGTCATAAAATAACTTGTGAACCTTAGAGCCTGGTCCTGGAACAGTTCCCCGTGTTCTGCTCTTCTCTTGGAGATATTCACCAGATTTGTCTACAAACGTGGCTACACTTTGCCAATAGGTAAAGCAAGAATTGTCTATGTATGTCAGAAGCAGCTTTTGCAGTCTCCAGATGCAATGTGCTGTGCAAGCATGAGTCATTATTAACACCACCACTACTTTCATTTTGTTCCTTTGGAGAACTGCAGTGCTGTTTCCAACATGGCACATTCCCTACCTGTTCCTGTAAAGCAGCATGCAGCTGTTTCAAACTATAGTTATGGAAGAAATACATTCCCAAACATTTCATTTCCATCAATGTTCTCTTTAATTGCAGCACATTGCTCAAAATAAAACCAATCTGTAGAATTCTGAAGTGGCAGGACTACACACCCACACTGAAACCTTTCCTGGATAATTGCATTTACTTTCTGAATAGACAATTTTCAAAGAGGCACAAGTCCTCAGAGCCATTTTTAGGTAAAAACATGCAAAAAGGTGCTGATAAAACTGTCACAAATAGCATCCATTTCCCTTCAATGCAAAAAATTTCGAAAAACACTGTTTAGCAGAAACAGGACCAGGATAAAAAGAAACCCAAAATGTCAGAAGCACTGTACAGAGAATGACAAGTTAACAAAATTCTGAATGCCACCTGATGTCACAAAGGAAATCCATCAAAGTCGCACAAAAAAAGCGGCTCTAACACCCAACTTCTGTGTGAGTTCTGTTCAGATGTCAGCCTTTTGCAACAATCTACCCCACTGGCTTTGCCTCCAAACTAGAGTGAGCAAAGCCAAGTACCTGCAGCATTCAGGAGCACAAATGAAGAATTAAAGAAGAAGCTAAGAAATAAAGCAAGAGAATGCCTGCAGACTGCTGAGGGTTTTTCATGCCAAGGAAAAGTACAGGGAAGAAAAACTCTTTTCTTTTGCCCCCTTCTCCCCAACAGTGTATTTCAGGTCTGTGTAAGGCATAGAACACAGAGGGAAGTAAAAAAAGGTATTTGTTAGCTAATGCACGGCAGCTCTGTCAGGACTAATTATAATCACTGGAATGATTGCATTTACAAACTAAAACTCTCAACAAGTTGATGGTCACTTGGTGGAGTGACCTTTTATGATGAGAACACCAAGGCTGGCTTGGAAAGTCACCTGGGGAACACTCTGAGACACTGCAGACAGGCAGTAAAGCCAGGACTGCCAGCTCAGTACACCCTACAGAACTCTCAGCTCAAAGGTGTTTGAGCATCATTAACCATAACCTTGTACAGTAGGTGAGACAGATCATCATCACAGGGCACAGCCCCTTTTAATACCACACGGAAAACAGAATGGACAAGCAAGCCAACCTTCAGAAGCTCCTCTGATGTAGGCCTGTCTTGAGGAATTTTCTGGAGGCAAGAATCTACGAAGTTTCGAAAATAATCAGACCTGTGTCAAGGAGAGGGGAAAAAAATCCACCTAAGTTAATGACTCAGTTTAATTCATTAAGGAGTCAAGATCCTCACACCTGGATGCTTGTAGCTCCTAGGCCAAGGACTATGGTTCAGTAAACCATAATTAGGAAGTTTTAAACTTTTGAAATTAGTTTACTGTATTTGCTGTTTCCAAAAGACAGTTGTTGAGCTGGGAGGCACAAAATGTTACTACTGTGCTCTATTCTGAAGTTTATGCAACAGACACTTGCCACACACAAGCTGTGTCTTCATCTTGCAAAGCAATACTTCAACAAAACAGGATTTAGAAATTGACAGTGTGGTTTGTGATTAAAAAAACACTAAAACCCACACTTTTGGCTAGCTTGAGAGCTTCAAAAGTTTACTGACCCATGAATGGAATTTTTTACAGGATCTTAAGTTCTTCCAGCAGCCTGTCCTGTTCCTACTACACTGAAGACTCTCAAAGGTATCTGTAGTAATTGGTCAATTTTGTACATGAAATGTATAGTGAATCGAATGAGAACCTTCCAGCTCACATCCTCCCAACAGGACTCCAGCCATTTCAAGAACTCAGTATGACAAAGCACTCCATTTACAGCGATCCCCTACAACATTCCTCCCTCAGCAATACTCACCATTCATTAGACTGTAGTGTAGGGGATTCATTCTGCGCTATGTGATATAAGGCACTCATTGCGTTCATGTTAAACAAAGGAGGCTTCCTTTCCGCTGCACACAAGAGAAAAGTTTTTATATAGGCAGATTGTCTCATGTTGTTGCTCGGTTTTGTTTTGGGTTGGTGTTTTTTTTTTTCTTTTTTTTTCTTTTTTTTTTTTTTTTTTTTTNCTTTTTTTATTTTTTTTTTTTTTTTTTTCTTTTTTTTTTTGGTTAGTTTACATCCCTTTAAAAAGAGAACCACATCAGCAAAATCCCTACTGCCTGAACATGGAATCCCAAACCAACCCTACCCTGCAATCAGACAGATATGTTGGCAAACGTCCTGTGCTATTGCAGAAGATGAAAGCCCTTTGAAGATCAAATGCCTTGTCCTCTCAAGCTTTTAAATTACGTGGTTTATCATAGTTGAGTTCTCTGACTCATTGTAATGTACTAAAATAGGAGTAAGTTAACAGTAAGCTCTATACTGGGTGTTTAGCCACTAAGCATTCTTGGTTTCATACACCCCCCCCCCCTTTGTTTTTTTTTAATCTACAGTTGCTAAAAAGCTAAGAAATATTTATTTCTAGCAGGACAGCAGTGGGGAAGAAAAAGCTAGTTAAAAGAACCATCAAATCACACTTAACTGACTAAGCACATGGGCAGGAAGTCAGCAACAGGCCAACTCTTGATACTATTTTGAGAGTTGCCTTCTCTTTGGCTCTTCTCTCTTTCAAGCTTGTGTTACTCTTATAGACTGACACAGCATGAAAGCTTAATGAGGAAGGAGATGATCTCACTGTAACAACAAATTTGAAGCTTCATTAGAATGTTTACGGGGCAAACTTTATAAAGTTCAGCCTTGCCATAAACACTCCAGAGAAGTTGGTCAGGCCACGAGGACATTCCTACACTACTGAAAATGCAACAGAAAACTTTCCTCCCTCAAAAAAAAAACGAACATGGAAAAGAATAATGCTAGTTTTCTTATTCTGCCCCTAAGTTTTGAGTCGAATAGTAACACTGATCCATGATCAGAGATCATGGTTCACTCATGGCTATGGCAGGATGGACTAAGCCCTACAAATTCCTCAGAATGGGTAAATTGAGGACTTAAGTCTTTCCTCAAATGCAGCACTTTACGTCCTCTAATCTGTCAGATAACTAGTTGCTGCTATCAAAGATCAGACACTTTATTCATTAAACTATTTTAACTGACTGTTCTCTCTAGTTTTTTTTCCTCTTAGTTCACCTGAATAAAATAGAAATCTTCTGGAAACCCTGAAATTGAGCCCTCAATAAGACCATTTCTAAGACTTAAGTGATAATTTGAGAAGACTACCAGACATCTCGTTTCCCTGCTGTCTTCCTGTGCTTACTCAAAGCAACACAAATGAGCCAGGCACATGGACCCAGCCTACACTGCTCTGCTGTCCTGACCTAGTCTCACCTCCCACCACGCCAGCAGCCATAGACGAAGCCCAACACGCTTCATCCTGCAAGAACGCGGCGTGCAGGACTCCCGGGGGTGTGGTGGCCATGAGCTCACTGCATTCCTGGAGCCCTGCAGCCAGCCAAGTCTCCTTACTCCACTCAGAGCAGGATTCTGTCATGACAGTCACACCCCTGCAACTTGCTTTACAACCAAAAACAACAACAACAACAACAAAACAACAACAACAACGAAAAAAATCTCTGCTCTGAAGAAAGAATCTAGTTTGCGTTCTGGAACAAAATGAAGTTGACAGTTTGGAATGCCAGACAGCATTTTTAGCTAAACTGTGTAGTTCACATGGATTAGTGTGTTCCTGAGAGCTGGCTGGACTGCTCCTCTATGGAGGTTGGGTTGGAGCACGAGCAATCAGATCTGACAAGGATGGGAGGACAGCCTCAGGTGCATGGGAGCAGTGGCATGCATGGTGTGCTTCAGAGAGAGTGTTTTTGTTCCAAGAAAACACGACGTGTTAAATTTAAACAGAATGCCATACTAACAATGTCCCTTTAAACTGACATCCTGCTTTAAAGGGTCTGTTCTAATGGCAATGCCATCATTTCTTTAGGCTTTGAGTTTCAGGTTACCACTTCAATATCTGATTATTTCGTATCTTTTCCTTTAAGGAAAAAAAAATCTATTCAGAAGTGACAACACACACTGAATACAGCTTTGAAGTTGTCCACTTCTCCAGAACTTCATCACTGCAGAATTTGTTAATGTATCTTAAATTTTCATGGAAACAACATATAGGATTAAATGTATCTCCACACTGGTATCTTTAATGGTTCACTTCTAAAGCTGTTCAATTGACTATTTTTCAGTTCAGAAGTTGACTGCCTCTCCCACAGAATGTGAACACCCTTAGTGATATCACTTGGCTACTCTCTTTGTCTATATAACTCTTTCTCTTCAGGTAATGAAAACACCAGTTCCATAAACATCAAATTGGAAACTTGGTCTTGAATTCCAGAGAGCACATTTAGCTCTTTTCTCTAAAACTCAGGCCCCAGAGAAACCAGGACAAGAAAGGGAGCACAAATCTTCTGCACTGTGATTCAGCTGAATAAGTTCTAGGTATTAAATAACTATATTTTCGTTTTTTTTAAAGGAAATAACTTACCTAACTCAATACAGGTAATTCCAAGAGACCAAACATCTACTTTGCCATCATACTGCCCTTCATCCATGGCTAAAATCACTTCTGGGGCCATCCTAAGAAAAGAGAATGGTGCTCAAAATAGGCAATGGAAGACATTATCTTCATCAGTATGAAATGGGTTGTTTCCCTGATTTCAGCTACCATAAACAAATCATTCCCCAAGCTATCAGGCATGACTATGGGATACTGGGAACAAAGACCAGGCACCCACACTAGGGCAGGCCTGCAGAGACTGCGTGATGTTCTCCTGTGCCTTGCCCAGCTCTCCATCTACAAGTATCACCACCTTCTCACCCTCCCACATTTCCAATAGTTTAGCTGGCTGACCATCTCTGGTGAAATAATTATAACATGCAGTTGTGTAAACACCACAGATTAGGTGTAAGAGATCAAAAGCATACAAGGGATCTGCAAAGGGGTTGGTTCAGTGAACCTGGCCTTTCCTCTGAAAGAAAAAATACTTCAGTTATTTCAACAACCAGACGCGGTGAGAATACACAAATTGTTTAAACCACTGGGGGGAGTGATTAAAATATATTACAGATGATTCAATCCCACCTCTACCACTTCAGGTCAGTTGAAGTAGAACAACAAAATATTTTTATTACTTTTTGTGAACTACAAACACAGGAATACACAATTTCTTGGAACTCAGAGCCTACTTACTATTCAAACTTTCTTTTCTAACATAGTACATTTTATCACCACCACAACTGGAAGATTGCCAAGCTAGCTCAAATAAGACCAAGTATATTAAATAGCTAATACACAATCCTTTCATTTCACAAAGCCAGAAATAAGTAAAACTCTTGGCTTACCAATATGGCGTCCCCACAAATGAGTTGGCAGGAGATGCTATGGAAGCAGACCCAAAGTCAGCAAGTTTCACCTGTCCTGGCTCTGTCAGCAGGATGTTCCCTGCCTTGATATCTCTGGTGACAGAATACAAGTGTCAGTATTACTCCTCTCCAACAAAGAAAACTCTCTATTGGACAGACTAGGAAACACATCAATATTCACATGTTCAAGTTGCAAAATATTCACATTTCCTCCAAACACAAAGCCTTTAACCATTAGGTTAACTGCTTAAAGTGGCCCTTGATTTTGGAATCATTTATCTTATATGTTAGTCTTAATGTTTGTCTTAAAAATGAACTTTAAATGGCACAACAGGATAAGCTTCACATATAGTTCACCAAACATTCTGAATCATGTCTTTTATCAGTATTTTTAAAAAAGACTTAATAACATAACTTTCAAATTCTTCATCCTACTAAAATGCAGCAGCTACTTTAAACACAAAGAACAATTGCACCTCAAACATATGTGCTTCTCAACATATGTATGTAAAACTAATTTTTCAAGAATTAGTGCTCTCCCAGCCCCAGCATTCTTGGCCTTGCAGTTCCTACAAAGTGTTTGGGTGCCCTTGCTATTCACTGCTTCAGGGACAATCAGCACTGAAAAGCTTAGCAGATTTGAAGGAATTCTGCAGAAATTATGAACACCAGCTGTAGGAGACAGTGCATGTGCAGATACAGAGCTTGCTAGTGTTTAGACTACTATAAATCACTTGTTTGGGAGCGTATGGATACTGTGAAAAGAAAATCTCTGCTTACAATGTTGAATTTGGGATGGAGGGGATACAATCAACAAAACAAATTACCTGGAAGTGTGTATGAGATAGTAAAAGTATAACCACTTACCTATGGATCATATTGTGAGAATGCAAGTATGCTAATCCCTGGAGAGCACCATGGGTAATTGCTGCTATTTCCACTTCTTGCAATGGCTTTTTATGAACTTAAGGAAAGAATTTATGTGAAATTCAGTATTACAGAAAACAATACAGTTTGCAGCATGCACGTGAGTACTGTTAACAATGTAAACAGAAATACTGAAAGTTCATTTTCACTAGGTTCAGTATGAGAAACAAACGTAAAAATAGTTCACAGATTACATTCTATAATCAGATGTTGTCTTCTAACTGTAAACCAGCAGCTATTTAGTACCAGAGACCACTCACCAACCATAAACTACATTCCTGTCAGTTCTGTGACCATTCTCCCTGAGACCCAATAAGCAGTTTTCCATTAATGAAGTGAAACCCCAAACCCCTGAACTTTAAAGCAATTCACACACAAATTGTAGCAACACAGATGAGATTCTGGCAGCTCAGCTTTTGGTCCTGAAATGCTTCTGGCAAGGAAAGGAACGACTTACTGGCCAGAAAGTTCACTATAAGAAGACTGACAGAAAAACGACCATTTAACAAAAGACCTCATCAAGCAAAACCCTAATACTGCTGTAGTGCTATTTTAGTCAACAGGCCTAGAGTTGTTAGTAAGCATTAGGATCAACAGCAAGGGTTTTCAGAAGTAAATCTTGAACTGTTGTGGCAGGAGAACCTAAAACTCAGAAGCAAACAAATAGCTGACTGACAGCTTTAAAATAACACCAACCAAGGAGAAACTACGCACCTGGGAAAGCCAATATTCTACAGAAAAACCACCACAACTATGCAAGAATTTGACAAACTGTGTCTGTTCATATACATTCTGGCCCCAAATAAAACTATATACTCAAGAACGATTCCATGATGCTGTAACTTCCTAGTTCAGTACTCTACTGACTTTCCATCAAATAAACGTGTGACTTACCTTCTAATAAGTCTGATGCTGATCCTAAACAATATTCCATAACAAGCTGTTATAGGAAGAAATCAAAGTAGTTAGAAAATCTGTAATAGTAAATATATGTTTTCTAGACTTGTACAGAGAAATCTAGAACTAATTCCTGGAGCACACAGTGCCGCTGCCATAACAAAGCAAGTATTGCTTGTACCATAAACTCCATTCCAGCACTGTCACACTGAGCCCCTCCCACAAGCACAGCTCTAACTGGAATTAGGCATAACCTTCCTGTGTAAGATACCAAAGCAAAACTACTTGTGAGGAAGGCAAAAGCACATTCATAACCAGTTAGGCATTGTATTACATATCGTATTTTATATGCACATACTTAACAGGAATGTTAAATTGCACTTAACAAGCTTATCAGAGTATTAAAGGGCTATTTAGGGATTTACTTAAGATTCTGTCCCAGTCAGATTTCAAAAAGAGAAACTAAAACTTTGCCCTACAGATTTATTGAGGCTAATTCACAAAAGTACTTACAATATAAACTATTAGTTCAATAATATGATTTCTTTACTATATTGCACTACAAAACTTTATTGGTGATGGGTGTACATTATGTCAAATACTCAGTTTATCAAGCTAAACACACTAGAACAGCAATACTTAATCTAAGCAAAAGGGAAAATTTCCTTAAATCCTGGTTCCAGAAAGCACATTCAGTTTTGCTGAGCACCTGTAAGGCCCTTGGCTATGCTCATCTCATTCTGTGCAACACCAGTGCTCAGGTGGGTCCCAAAATCCAGCTGGAGAGATTTCAAAGCACCTTCAACCAAGGCAACAGAAGTGCAGAGCAACAGATGCTTACCCATGCTGTATGCTCCCGCAGATAGCAGCCTTTGTATTCTATACTGTTAGGGTGTTTTATTCTTTGGAGGAACTTGACTTCCTTAATAATATCCTGCCATTTCTGTAGGGAATAAAAGGAATAGAAAGACTTTATAGAATTGTTGCCTTTTTTTTTCCCTTCAGTTGTTGTTATTATGTCAATTAATTATTTTAAGAGGCAAAACTATCTCAAGGTTCAAATCAAAGTAAGTTTGTATCAACACAATGATGTTCACTGTTTAACTCCTCAGCAGACCTACAAAGTTGCTGATCAATCAGGCTGTATGCAAGGATCCCTCATCAATGTAATACTTTCTATTTGCATGTGTGCATAGGATATACTGGTAAACACTTAATATCTGAGCAAGTCCTCAAAAAAGAAGTGATCCTCTGTTAAGGGATACCATTTCTGTTGTCAAACCAAACATATACTCCAACCTGAAAGAGATGTGGGTGATAAGTGTCCTTCAGCAGGATCAGCTGCCTCTCTCAACTCTTGTTATTATGAAGACTCATTCCTACTAGTCACTATATTACACTGGATGAGGCTCCCTTTATCAGCTGCCAACTATCTGACTACATTCTTGATAATGTTTCTCTATTACTAGTTTAATCTTTACAAGGGCCAATTTAAAACAAGGTACCTACTAGATAAGGGAATGGTTCTGCTGAAGAAAAAATATAAACAGATAAAACAAAAGCCAGGTTTATAATAAGGGAAGCTTTGCCAGTGCAACTTTAAAGTACAGAAGAGGCCAAAATGTCAAGTTCCAATGTGTGCCTAGACACTGACACTGCTCCTCTCGGAGACTTCTGAGTCCCCTCATGTGCTGCACAACCACATCTCCTCAGGAAAGAAAGGCAAAAGTCTGAGAGTGCAACAGCAAAACTACAACTACCAGAAAGTATCTTCAAAACCAAATGCAGTAGCTGAAACCATTTAAGTATGCAGCTGTCAATGTAAGAGTGATGACACTGCAAATGCTTTTGAGTAAGAGTATCAGTTCTGAAGTTAACCAGAGGGAGAGAAACCTCACCCAACACCAAAAGGCTCAAAAGCTGTTTTCCAGGTCCTGTTAATCTCTCAGCACACTCCTCTTCAGGTGTTGGTATGTGGGTAGTATTCACAGAGGGACAGAGGGCCCATCTACCCTAAGGCTATGGAAAACATGTGCAAAACCTCAATAAAAATTTTAGGGTTAGAGAAACACATGAAACCAGGGAACACAGAAACACACAACTGAGGCAGCTGATTGACTAAGTTAAGCATTTCTCAACACCTGAAATGCTACAGAATGACAGTGCAGCTATAACAAACTCTCTCACTGACACTAGAGTGATTTGGTTGCCTTTTACCTTCAGCCTCAAAGGCCCTAAGCTAGTAAGCAGTAAAAGCCAAACCAAGAAATCACGATGCTAAACTTCTACACTGGGAAGAGAGAAGTGATGTATTAGTCAAGAAGTATTCATGATTTTGCACATTAAGAAAAAAGCTCCAAGATCACATTAAGAGCACAGTACTACATTTTTCAAAGGTTTTAAACTTATTTTTAGTATAAAATATGATCTTACTTGAGAGAATAATTGTTCCCACCAATGATAAAATCTTATTATGAAACCAAAGTAAATATAAATGATACCAGAATGCCCTTAATCAATTTTCTTTACATAGGCTAGATCATAACTCCAGTGAACTTCTGAACAAAACAAATAAATATGGACATAAAATAGAAAGTGTTTTAATCCTGGTCTTATTACTTTCTTCAAAATAAAGAAACATACGCATTGAAGACAAACAAAAGCTATTTCTGAAGTATGCACAGTTTGTTTCATTCATGTGAATAGAGTATTTATAGCTCACAGTAATTAAAACAGTAGGACAAGTAGCAAGTACAAATTATTCTTTCATCAGTACACAGTTAAACAAGTCACCGTAGTGACAAAACAGAAACAGGCACAGCAAATTTAACTCTGAAGCTGGAATTCAGGACTGCTGGAGAGACACTGCCACCTCTACCTCCTACACAGACATACACTCACACAGAGAGGAAGGAATAGTTCAGCTCCTTGGAGTGCAGATGATCAATACACAAAAGGCAGGCACAGAAAGCAATGAGCTGTTATAGTTGAACTCATTGGAACAAGACTGCTGCTAAGATTTGAATATAGAGAATGGAGGGAGGGAAACATAAATGCCTTGGACAACATGCTGAAAAATCATGCCATGATTTGATACATGTTAGTTATCAGAAATAATACCAAATCAGCTGCTTGTGTCATCTTGGGCTTTACAAGAATCTGTATTAGCACTTAAACATTCAAGTATAAAATCAACTATCTCTGCTATGCATCCCAGGGAAAGGAGACACATCTGGGGTGGCCATGAAAACATTTAATGCCCTAAATCTCAGAGGCTCGCTTCTACAGACCCCTCTGCAAAGACTGCCTTAATCCCTGGCTCTGGCAATTCTTTTGGAATTATGCTGCTGTTCAGATTTTCACACTCATTCATTCACCACTCTTTTGCCTTTGTGTCAGTTGCTCATGAGCACAGTTATTTCAGGGAGGGATGTGTTCTGCCTCTCTACTTCGTAGAAGCAAGGCTACCTCTGAAGCTCTCACTACTGCTTCCATTCCTATTATTCCTTTGTCCAGGAAGCAACATGGTTTTTTTGAAAGGTATTTAAAATGGAACATTTAAGGGCAATAAGACACCAATATACAAACCCATCATTTATTTTCTTTTTTTCCTTTCTACACATTTATGTGATCCCAAAAAGAGTCATTTGTGTCTGAAAGAAGAGAGTTCTATCCATCTTTTTCAGGAGCAGATTACACTGTGACCAGTAAACTGATTTGTTTTGTTTACGCAGTACCCTTATTCACCTTTACCATTACAGAAAATACTTCTCCTGCAGAAACCCAAGCTAACTAAAACCATCCCATATAATAATTATTTGGAATGATCAAGGTTTAATATACAACATGTTCCACATACCTCATTGGACTGCTTCCCACTATATGACATTTTCTTGATGGCCACCACTTCATTGGTGCGCACATCACGTGCCTGTAACAGGAAAACACAATCCATCAAATTCTTCAGGCCCCAACTTTCCATAATATGCAAACCACACACAATCATAAAATAATCTCTATTCTTAGTTAACTTTTGCAGAGCATTAAACTAAAGTATCTTCCAAGGTATGTGTGACTGTTGCAAGAATTAGAAATTTCTTTCCAAAGTAAAAGACCACCCTTCTGTCTGGGAGACAAGGTGTGGCATTTTTCCATGCTCAGCATCCACCAAGTCTCTGCAGGAGTCAAGCATTGTGACTTAAACTAAAAATCACAGCTAATAAAAGCAGCTCTGATTCAAGTAGAAGGGATATTCCCTAAATCAACTTTCTCTCTGCCCAGGTCCATTCCACATGAAAGAGAAGCAAGGCTCAGCCACCCAGTTCCACTCAAACCATATGGAAAGATGTCACATGATGGACTGGACATACCTGCTCCAGACACTGGTGGCTTTCTCCCCAGTGCTCCTAAAAATTAGCTTTTGTGTCGTATAGAAAGACAGATGATACAGAGACAGATGGCAGCAATCCATGTAACCCATCTTCATACGAGACTTCTGAGTCTCATAGTATTGTTATTTACACTGCACCATAAATGCACATAGTTTTTCACACTTCAAAGGGAAACTTCCTGACTTGAGACAGCAACAATGCAAGGCAAGAACTAGACAAAAAGCTTTGTTTAATTCAGCACCAAAGCAAGGGTTCATTCCCCCTAGCAGGAGAAGAGGCAGCACCTTGCAGGAAGGATGGCTCCAGACAAGACCCCAGATTTCCTCTGTTAAAGATTTCAGCAGCACAGGAGGGTGGTGGAGGAAAGTCTCTCTGATAATAATAATCAACTTGGACACGTCGCCAAATGATATAAATCAGAATAATGTGCACCACAGCATTCACTGATGACTGATGAAAATGCTGATTTTTAATATATTTGTACTATCAAGAACAGCCTACCAGAACATGGATTAATGAAGTATTAGGGCTCTGCCTTTTGTAAAAAGGTTTTTCGGTCATGTTTTAATTCTGCTGTTCATTAAAGAGATTCCCAGAATTCCCTGTCAGTCTTTATTTCAACTGGATATGATAAGCTTGAATCAATACTATTTTTATTTTTCTTTCTGTTTGAGGGGATCCTCTCACTGATAGTACCTGTGAGGTTGGGTAGGGGGTGACTGTTTTTGTTGTTTGAGATTAAAAAGGTAAAATAAAATTCAGACTCCTAGATCTTTACTGATTAGAGACAATCTCTGAAATATTCAACTGAGTAAAGAACTCCCAATAAAACAGGGAAGCAAAGTACTACAGTAAAGCAGAAGGAACCCAGCTCTAACAAAACCGAGTGGGTTATTCTTCTGTTCCATCTGCAGTGTTCCAGTGTAGTAGGTTTCCTGTGTCAAGCAAAAGCTATTATTACACTGCAGAGCAGGGAGTAGGGTAGGGATAATACCAAAAACGATTCAGAGGTGCCAGACTTGCAGTTTCTAAGAAACTAAAACCGTGAGGTGAACCAGCAAAATTCATATCAATTATGAAAGAAAAAAAAAAAAAAGGAACTTTCTGCCACTGAAGGATGCAACAGAAACAAAGAGACAGGAGTAAGATCAATATATTATCCATTGTTGGGATCAGTGGTAAAAGGGAAGGAAGATAGGTACAACTAACAGTGAAACACTGAACTCTATTTTAAATAAGGTTATATAGATTTTCTATTGGGTAATTATCCCCACATCTATTTATCAACCACATTTTTTGTTGCAGGCTGTATGCCATGAAAGCTGCCTGGAGAGAAGATGCTCTTCATCAGAAAACCCAAGCAAACAATACCTGACAGAGTTTGCTGAACACCTACAGTCCTACAGAGAGAGAACTATCCTGGCTGACACCCCAGAAATATTACCATCACAGGGTTTCATTTGCTTTTTTTAGTTTCCCTGTGATCTTGGATAATTGAAAAAACAGTTCCTAGACAAAAGCCAGGAGGATGTGCAAGGGCAGCTCCCTTAAACCATGTAAGTGAGCAAGTTTTATGGCAGACATGTATGCACATATATCCTGCTTTCCTCCAAAAACTCCACACAAAGGAACAACATCTGGTGACCAGCGTAGCATCAGCATTGATACAGGCAAAGTATACACAAAGAAAAAGTGGAGTATGTCACTGGCTTCAGTAATATCATTTAAAGAAGTTATTAACTGCAATCCTATATCATATTAATTAGAGAAAGTTTAATTGTTTGCAGTAGCAGAATGAAAATCTTGTTAAAGAAACTTAAGAATTTTTATTCCTCTCTAAAGCTGGAAATAAAGTAGCCAAGAGATAGATTCCCCTATGTTTTAGCCCTTCATGCTTATTTAATTCACATTAAATTTCCTTCTCCATGTCGTCTCTCTCATCTTTTGGGCTTCTGTTTGAAGGATGGGGCACATTGCATGGGACAGTTTCAGATTAAAGATCTCAGAACCATTAGCAGTAAAACAGATACAAAACAAAACTTACAGGTTTAAACTTCCTAACACAAAAAACAGAAACAGCAATAGAGTGTCTTTGTCAGAAACTCTCTTGACAAAAATGAGGCCCCCACATGGGCTGGGGTTGTGTGATGCACTGCTTACACTTGTCCCTATGCGTGTGCCAAATCAGAGGTACTTTCTGACAAAGAAGCACAATCCAAATGCCAGCAAGTAATTGTACTCTACAGTGAGTAAATACTGATCTATAATGAACTGGTGGAGGAAAAGGAGAAAGAATGGGCTAGAAATTAATGGCCTCTGAGATGCAATTGCTTTGGAGATGGAGCTGGTAATGGGCCATCAGACCCTACCACAAGGACAAAATTAAGGCAAGCTACAAATACCCCATAGCAGCTTCCTGCTGGTATTTGGGAATGCTGTTTGCATCCAGCTCACAAGCTACCTGCAGCTGCTTTATGGGTTTCCATATCTGTGTGGTCCATGCATGCCTCTGAAAGATACAGTGTTCCCAAAAAACTTCCATAATATTTCTTCAATAATATTTCCACATAGCAGGAAGACAGATTTGTCAGTTCCCTCCCTTTATATTTACTCTTTATCCAAAGTGAGTAAATGAGGTGAATTTAAGGCCCCAGGTGAGTATTGTTTCGCTAGAAAACACTTCCTCCCCCAGATCTGTTCCCAGACAGTTGTGGCTCATAGTTTTAAGCAGGGAACAAAATTAAGAAGATTTTCCTAATTAGTTCATCTGTGCTGCATTAAATTTGTGCTGGAAGGTTCCCAACATGGTCTGCTGCAATTACTAACACTGAATAGGCATCTCATAAAACAGTGACACAAATGGCTTTCTGAAGGAGAAGTGGCAAGTTTGGCCACGCCTCCTGTAATTATAAACGTGAAATGCTTTTCTGAGAGTGTTTTTTAATGAAAGTTCCACAGCATTTGGTTAACACACAGCAACCTGCACTGAAGTTGCCATGAGGATCCCACTGCCAGTTGAGCTATACAAGCAGCCTGAGAAAAATTCTGCTGTCCAGATGTTCATGTCAAGTAAGTTTCATGCAGATGGATACTGGGATTCTTGCCTGCAGTAGGAATGGATGTGACAGGACAAATGACAATAAAAGCACTAACACCCAGGTGTCAAACATAAAGAATGGCTTTAAGGGGGCCTGGGGGTATGAACAAAGTGGGAGAGAACTCAATTTCTCTCAAGCAACAAGATGTGATAAGGAGATGATCAGACCAAGAGAACTGCACTGCCAGTCAGAATTGATGGAGCAGAAGTCCATGTTTTAATTTGCACATAAATCCCTGCTCACAACATAATGATGCACCTCGAAGCATCGGGCAAGGACCACTTTCCAGGGTTTTTTAGTATGCAAACATCTTGCAGAGGCTGCAAGTTTGTGAAAGGATTGAGACCACATAGACACACAAGATAACACCACTGCCCCAAACATCACACAAACACACAAAAAAAATCACAGTAGTTTCTTTTCCTCATTATGTTCAAAAAAGTCTACACCCACAGTTTAAAAAAAAGCACAGCTGAAAGTCACAAGTCAAGGTGGTACTTACAAAATAAACTGCTCCGAAGCTTCCATGGCCAATCTCTCGGAGATCTGTGAAGAGCTTTTCTGGATCTTCTTTGAAGAAGAGCTCTGCAATTTCAGGGTCCTTCAGGCTGCCCGCTCGGCTGGTTGATGGCATCCTGCTGGGCAGTCAGCCGACCGACTATCTGGGTTTAAAGTGCTGCTTCAACCCTTGGCTCATCTGTATGAATGGAGCCTCTTCAGCATGGATTACTGCAAGAAAAAGATTGCAATCCTTCACTGATTATCCTCTGCTCAAAGAGCCCAAAACAAGCCACAGCAAAGCAGCTTCCACTTCCTCCAGAGCAAGCAGCCCTGTGCGTGAAGCAACACACCCTGTGTGCTGGGATAATGTCACAGCCCCACTGTGACACCAGTCAAGCATTTCTCCAGGACAGAAACCAAAATCAAAACACAAAATGAGGCGCATTCCATGCTCCAGCATCTGCTGGATCACCTGCAGATCAGTCAGAGAATCTCTGACCTACAGAGACAAACAGTTCATCACCAGTGAGTCTGTATTACCCTGACATCCTCCCTCTGAAGAGTTACACCCACTGTGTCCTAAAGAATTGTTTGGATTTTGTGATGTCTATCACAAAGTGCCTGTTCTTCAGAGGTCTACTTGCAACCCCTTTCTGCAGAGAAACAGTATCCAGAATAGGAGATACTCGATTCCACACCCTATGCTCCTCCTTCTGCTCTGCTTCAGCAGAAGCAAACACACATTTAAATTGTGACTGGCACACGAGACAATGGACAACGGGCCAGTGGCAAACACTTTCTTCAGAGAAACTTGCAACTTTAGACACAACTGGGAATGTAAAAAATTCTTTCTGTCTGCACCATGAGTTTGCCTGCATTTACTACAAGCTTTGTGTCTTGGAATCTATCCAGAATTAAAGTATACTCTTAAGCTGTGCTAAAATTTTACTGTATCTTTACAAGTAAAAAGCTCATTTCTTTTCCTATTACAGGGAGGTATTGGGATTTCCTATCAAATCCCTGTAAATTATCACAATTCTGTCACTGGCAAACAGTTAATGACACATCTCGCTTCCTTCCAAAAAAATCTATCTGGCTAGGACTTGTGCTTTTTTTATTTCTATTTTGTATCTCAAATTTGTTTTTTAAAAAAGTTGGGGGTTTATTTCCATTATGAGGATGTGAAAGACAACAAACCTAAGTTAAACCAACACATCAGAAAGCCCTGTCCATTACTCCTCCCTTTCTGGACACTATAAAATCCACCTTTCTCCAAGCCTCTTGACCATCAATGAAGCATTTGTTTTCCACTCCCCGCACAGCAATTTCTGTAAGGATGGAAAAAGGCATATTCTTGCATGTTTGTGCTCAGTGGTTCTCTTTGGAGAGTTGCAGCATGTGGAAGTGCCACAGCCTGCCTGCTCCTTGTTAGAGACCTCCCAGCACTGCTGCAGAGCCCAGCTGTGAAACACAGCCAAGATGTACCTGGCTGTAAACTCCACAAGAGTCTCCAGTTTTTCTGAGGAACATATGCATGGGAGAAAGAACACGGGGAAGGGAAGCACAATCCAGCATTTTCCTCCAAGCAGTCAGCATTCAAAGAGATTTATAATGCAACCCAGAATGTGTTTCCGTGATAGCCTGCTCTCAGGGGATAAGGAAAAGCAGACACTGAAATCCCAGTGGTGGACCAAGTAGAAGAACATATATACACAAATACAGAAAATATGCAGCTGCTCCCAACTCTGCCACACTGCACTGCTGAGCACTCACACATTTTCTATCCATGCAGGATTACTGCAGGAACCTTGGAACAACCAGCATCTGCACACAGCTGCCAGTGAGGCCAAGTGGGATGCACAGGAACGGGACTGTGGTATCCCCACCTTCCCTTGCATAACACAGTAACTAATACCGTGTGGGAAGGGAAATAATTAGCTCCGGCTCAGCCCATACCTGAAGCACACTACATTTATGAAAGCTGGAGGAAAAGTGGGGTTTTTGTTATTTTTCTTTCTTTCTTATAAATCAACAATATTCCACTTGATTCCAGCTCTAGCAAGCACATAACACTGAAAGACAACTGTTTCACATTTACAGCCCCCAACAAAACAATAGACAAAAAGCATGTCAGAAAAGCAAGAGAAAGGAGCTGGGGGAAGGGAGCTGATAACCAGAGCACACTCAGTATTATTGAAGGAATGTTTCTTGGATCGACGGTAATGATGTCATGTTCCATCTTTTAAGAAGCATCAGATTCTTACAAAAAGGACATTGTTGTTCAAAAGCAACTGCTGCAATCCCAGAATGCCCTTTTCCCTACATCTGTTAGTCAGAGGGGCTAGGCTTGGATAAACCTGCTAATATGGCCAAAAGTCACATGTCCCTGCGAGCGAGCGTGCGTGTGAGAGCCAGCGCGAGGGGAAAACCCTGCGCTGGCAGCCGAGGTGGATTACAGCCTTCTCCCCCTCCCCACTGACCCCCCATGCCAAACCAGCCACCAGACTCGTTCTTGGCGTCCTTTCTGAGCATGCCTCTGAAATGTCATCAACAGGAACATTTCTTCCTGCAGCTGAAACTCCTACCAGGCCCACTGACAACACACACAGGCATGGGACAGGACAGAGCAGAACTCCTCACCTACCACGATACACCTCAAAAGACACTTTTTCCCCCCTTTATTCCTGAGAGCATCAAGACAAATTTCATTATCTTTATTCTTGGAAATAATTGCTGCTTTGAAATGCATGAGAAAAAAAACCATTAGGTATTAAAATCTATTTAACAGAATAGTCACAAACGTGTACATGACATTGGGCTTATCATTTGATCTCCTTAGATGGAACAATAAAATGCATTAATGTAAATTCCATCCATAAGAAAGCTTTACACAGTCTCGCTTAATAAAGTGCTCCCATTTTTATGGATGCCACAATATTAAATTCCCCCAGTCTTCTTTTTACCCAGACAACAGGCACTGCTTGCCAAAGCCCAGCAGTGCCAGCAGCAGAACTCTGCCTCCTGCCTTGCAGTAATGACACCTGAATGCTGTGGGGAAATGGAAGGGAAGGCAGGAGAAATGGCATGCAAAGCAGTTACTGCATTATTTTATGTGTATTAAAAATACAGGCGAGACTTAAGATTAAAACAAAAAAATCAACCCTACAACTAAACTGCACTGAAAATGAAATCACACACCAGCAGGCAGCTGGTTTTCTAAAGTACAGTCAAGTTGCACTTGGGTATTTTACATTCTTCCATCACTGCTGTCTCATCACTACAGGTTTTTTGGATTGGTGCAGCTATACTGTTAAACACAATTGTTCCCAGTGGATGGGACTGATCATCTCACTTCAGCTCAGATCAGGTGGCTGGATGCTGGCTCTGGCCAAGGAACAGGCACTGCAAACAGGGTACATGCTCCAACTGTGCACGACTACCTACAAGCCACCTTGCAGGCTGCTAAAATTAGAAAAAATAAATTCACATTTTTTCCTAGGTGTCACTCATACAAAAAGAGAATATTGCACTGCATAAACACAACTACCAGGACTTAGATCAACTCCATTCTTAACCAATAAGGTGGTGTAGGAACATGAGAAAGATTCAAAGCAAACCAGGGAATTATCAAGGCACAGGACTGGCCCAGCAGTATTTCCACACAGTAGTCTGAACTCCCTGCACTTAGTGGCTACCATTACTGGTGTAAATGACACTGACTACAGGCCAAAATGTTGTATCAAATTACTTTCATCTGAACAACTATCAGTTAGCAGAAACCGCATGCACACATCCACAAAAGTCTACAAATCAATAAGATGTTACATCCCTGTAATTATGGCTATATTAAAGGTACACACACACCCCTTGAACCTCTGACACAAGAAAGCTGAAGATGAGGATGGGATAAGACCTGTTCTCTTTGGAGTTTTCTGCCTCCTGCCATGTCATCTCAAGCTGGTTAAGACCCACCCCTGTGACTAACATCCCCTGGGATGCTGCAGAGCAGAACAAGCAAAGCTAAAATGGTCACTTGCCATATTTAAAGTGCATATTTCAGTCTTATGCTACAGAGACCTCAGAGAAATTAAAATCTCTCCCCACTACACTGACAGCTGTGTCACAGATAACCATTTTCAGGTAATAAACCAATGTACTAAGAGAATGTGCTTGGCCTTCCCTGCAGAAGAGCAGGGAATCACACACTGAGATTATCACCTGCCCATATTATTTCTCAAGTTCCCATCCAGACCAACTCAGTGAGGGACAGAGACTAGAAGGTACTTGGTTACACTAACCATGAGATACAGCAAAGCATTTGTAGTTCCTTAAGATGGTTCAAAAGTTTGCAGAAACCAAATTACACCACACGCCTGTAGATGATGAGCAGTAAAGAGCAGCATGCTTTGTCCCTATAAATGACATTTCAAGGAACTAACACATCCAACAAGAATATGAGAACCAGAGCTAAACAAATACCATGTGAGCACAAAATGGAAACAACAAACAGATTTCTGCATCCATCATCCTGTGTCTCCCCATTTCACTGGGAACAAGAGCCACACAGACTTCCACAATGGCTAAGGAGGCCAACAGGAAAGCTGTCCTCTATTACTGAACTATAAACAAAGTTATTTACAATTTGAGACATAAATCTTGTTTTATGTTATAGTCATCTGGTGTCCTATACACTTAGCACAGTAACATCTATAAAAACTTCTCTTTGGTGTCAAACATAGTTACACTGTGTATTCTTCTCTGATAGAATATATATGACATTTTAAAAACAAACAAACCAAGCAGGAGATCAGTTACAGCCCCTATGATCCTCACAGCTGACACTCTAACAGCAAAGACTAAAAAGGAAATATTCAACACAAAAAACTACTGGCTCTTTGCAGATCTTCTTATTCAAAGCAATAAAACAACCAACAAAAAAACCCCTCACACCACCAAAAAACAACTTCCCACCACAACGTAACTTTATTTAGAAACTGGTATTTAGAATTTTTGTAAGAATCTGCACTGCATGTAGTGCAAACAGTTGCTAAATTTTAGTGTCATTTTCTCTGGCATGATCTAATGCAAAAGCATCAAATAAGATGGGGAATGAGCGTCATCATACAACTGTCAAAAATGGGAAAAGGGATTTTCTCATACTTGCATATGGGTCACATCCAGGGAGTGTATGAAGCTGAGATTAAATTATCCTCTCAACACACTATTAAAAATTTCCTGAATGGCTTCCAGCTGACACTGAAAATTTCCACAACTATCCTAAATATGATAAATTGAAACTATTGAAAGAACTTTTATTTTTTTTTTCTTTTACTTGCAATTATGCCTAAAGTAAGAGCTAGATGGTAAGAATGCTTAAAGAATGATTAGATTATAAGAATGCTTAAAATAATGAATTTAAAAAGTTTCTGTGTGGTATTGAATACTTGACCTGAAAGCACAAATTTTTTTGGAAGCAGCAGACAAATCACTCCCCATTTCTACAAACTCTGAAAAAAAGCTTGCAAGGTAAAAAATATGAAAGCACTCTAAGAAAACTAAGAATTAAACCTGGAATGGGAAGTGGAAGGGCTGTACAGTTCATGGGAACACAGGAGAAAAGATGATGAAGGTCTATCATCAGAAGAAAAGAAGACTCATCACACCAGGCAGTGCTGATATAGGTGACTTTGGGAATGATGCCACTTACCCTTGACTTATTTTTGTGATCTGCATTTAAATCAGTCTTCAAAATTTTAGCCTGACAAATTCTATGCATGGAGTTACCTTATCCAGAAAGATAAAGGGCAGGGATTACTCATTATAGGTCCTAGCACTTTATTTACTGTTTCCAAAAGGCAGGTCCCAGCCAGTGATGGAGCCTTTCCACAAGGGTACAGACTTTTGGCTTCTCTGAAATTCATGGAACCTGCAGCCAGTGTGATACAGTCAGATTCAAGATTGCACCCATCCTTCTGCACAGCTCAGCAAACACAGAGGGACTCACGTTCATCAGCTCCTTTGTGGTTCCTGGGAAAGAACATTCCTGATCCCTGCACATACCTCCTTCCAGCAAGCTTGTCAAAACTATACACACTGTTTTTTATTGCTTTGCATTTCTTCAAACCTCTTTTAACCCAGACTCTGCTCCACCCAGTCAGCTCTTTTTTTCCTGTTCTGACAAAAGCAGAGTAATTCTCAAGGGCCCTAACATGCTCTGAACACATGGAAGAAGGGTTACTCTGCTCACAGCAGAAGGTGGCTGTTTCCTTGAATAGCTAAAAATCAGCTTCCTGTCCACCCTCAGTGACCCCAGGCAGATGGCATCAAGATAGTTGTGTTCCAGTGACTGTCACAATGGAAGGTCCATCAGCACCTCAAACCTCCCAGAACAGACATGAATTGTAGTGCCTTGACTCATGCAAAACCCCATATCACAGACTTCTTGAGCACTTGGCTAAGCCTCTCCCACCAAGCTAAAAACATGTTATTTTTCCTCCTCCCAGTTCTGCAATTTGGAGTTCTTCCTAGAGTGGCAATTAGGGAAAAAAAAAAAAAAAAAAGAAAAAACTAAAAATGAAACAAGAAAAGGCTGCAGATGCAGCAAGGGGCATTTAACTTCTCCTATGCCCTGCAAAGGGGACAAGGGGCACTCAGGAACATCTCCCCTGGGATCCTGCTATCTTACTTTTATCACTTGGTTGTGAGCTGCAGCTAAGACAAAAAAATGCTGACAAAGTAAGGAACTTGCCTTTCTCTTAATGATCTTAAAATCATTGTTTTCAGTACATTTTTTCTCCACACTGGATCCACCAGAGTTGTCAGTCATTAAGGAAAAGGGAGGTGCAGATGAATGACATTGTACAAGAAACTGTTAGAAAAAATGTTAAATACTCAGAAAAATACCAAAAAAGCTGTCACCAAACTGATCACCCTAAAATAATGCCAACAACAAGCAGAACAAAACCACCTGGAATGGGATGAGGAAACTGGATTGTGGAAGATACCTGTGGAACATGGGAAGCCCCACTGAGATTCTTTTCCATATTGCTTTCCACTCCAAGCTCATGTACATGAGATGCTCCTTTGCTTTCTGCCAGTCCCCAGGGGAAGGAAAAAGATACAATCATTTCATCTTCAAGTGAGGAGACCCTTCTGCTGCCAAAGCCTGAAGCAGGGCAGATCTTAAGAGCTGTGCTGGACACTTCCATCACTTCCAGTGCAACAAGGGCACTTCACATGGTTTCTAACCCCATGTACACCTCTGTAACAAAGTTCTGCTTCCTGCACAGGAACAGAGATCATTCTCCATGGGAGTTCAGCAAACAACAGGCATGAAATGCTGTCCCCTTTATCTTTCACATTTCCTCATCTACGTATTTCTAGAAGGAATAGATTAGAAGGATAAGATGAATCTGCACCTGGATATTACAGTGAATTCTTGCAATTTTTTGTCTGTGTGAGCATATATGTTCAAACAGGCTTTTCTTCCCAACTCAGTACTTCTTTCTTCACCTGACAAGGAACAAGCCTACCATTCCTGTAAGATTCCTTTTTCAATTTCTTTTTAAAAGATTTCTGAGGAATGGTTCTATCCCCAAAAAAACCCTTTGCAGGTTTTTTTTTCCCTTTCTCTCTCTGCTTTTCTACCTCTGTTTTTTTTTTCTTTTATTATACTTTTTCACAGAATAGCCTCAGGAAGACACTTTTATGTTCGAGTACTGCTTGCATTTCTCTTATACGTGTACTTGTAGATTCTGTGCCTTACTTTGATTTCCTCTCAAGATTCTGACACTAAAATGTCCATCATCAACTCCTTGAATTACTTACCCCAGCACATGTTCTGATCCCGCTGAGCTGTTCTGCTTGGGTGTTTACTTTCCAGGAATGTCACTAACGAACAGGACAAAAAGTTGCATTTCCCAAACCTTCACTGACAAGCCCAGGATCTTGTATTTCTGGGCCGGGTGTAAATATTTATTTTTAATTATTTCTACAATCTTTCAAGTTTTCTAAGTAGTGCAAAAGATAACTAACTGAGTAAGTGTTCTTGTGTTAAAGACAAGATATTCTGAACAAACAAAACATCTTTTGACAGGTTTTGTATGTCAGTTATAAGCAAACACAAACACACCTAACACTACCTGTACTCCTGAAAATACTCATTTTGTTAACTGGCAATTTTTACAATGTCACTCACACCAAATCTACCACTGACCCTACCACTTAAACGATGTATATAGAAGACATTACTGATGCAGTTGAGAAAAATTAAAGCAAAGAAGCATCTTGCATTTTTTTTATCTACTATTTAAAACAGAATATCCCATGAGATCAAAAATTAGACCTACAGAACAGCTGAAAAATAGCCAGCATTCATTTCTCAAAGACCAATGCCATGAAAGTTCAAGAAGTGCTCACCATCCCTTGACATATTCAACACTAACATCTCCTGGATGTCTTTGCTTGTGATAGTTCTGGTACATTTATTAAGAAGGTCAGCTCTAAATTTAGTGATTCCTTAGGCTAGCAAAGCTATGAGGAAGGCAACTGGAAAAAATGAAATCTTCTGTCCCTCTTCTTTTGCAATTCATTAAGTTCACAGTCGTTGCCAACTCTTTTCCTTTACTAACGTAAAGCATCACATTAATAAACATTCTGTGAATGCATCACCTACAGCCAGCTCTCCATGGCCACATCTCTCCAACCAAGGAGCACATGTTACAACAATCCAGTGCGGGAGATGCTGTGGTGGCAGCACACTGGCCAGGAAGAGGTTAGCAAGAGGTCACTTGATGAGAGTCAAATAAGTCTAGAGGCAAAAATACTGGGAAACTCCAGCTGCCCATAAAAAAAATTAGTCAGATATCCTAATGGGACTTGAGTTTAAAGAAACCTTTTCTTGACCCCTAAGCAATTCTGTCCCAGAACAATAAATAGAGTAAACGTAAGCAAATTAGCTATTTTGGATTCAGCATAAATAACTCAGAAATAAGCTACTAAAGCTCACAACACAGATAATTACCCTTGAGAAAAGAAGTAATTAAAAAGTGCCAGTATCACCATAGTTTTAGAAAAGAGACCTGAAAGGAAGCAATTCAAAGCCTTTCTGGTCAATCATTAAAAAAAAGAAAAAAGAGATAATGTTTAAATTGAGCTTGCAAATGAATTCCCTGGAGTGCAGAAGGACTCCAGGACACACTCCCACTACAGCTGGAAGCTGTGTCCAATCCTCCAGTCCATGGGTCAGACTCTTATTTGAGCAAGTATGAACCTGGCAAAACTGATGCTAGTAGGAAGGACCTGAGGCAGAAAATAAAGCCTCAAAGCAGAAAAATCCAGAACTCTGAGATTCTGTAGAACAACCTCACAAACCAAGCTGTGACAGCGAGGAACCTCAGGCTGTCACCCAGCCTGACAAAACGCCACACAGGAGAACAAGGGAACAGGAGAGAAAGTAAAAGACCTGCACAAAGAAGATAACTTGGTAGAAGGCAAGGTGCTTTCACAGACCAAGACAGCTGGGCCTTCCATAAACACGTAAATTAAACATTACTGACCTATGGGGACGAGTAAGCAGCTGCCCTGAAGCCTGACGTAGCTCCAGAGTGACGTACAGCTTTTGTCACAGCTGCCGTCCCCTTCCAGCAGCTGCTGCTGCTCCAGAGAAGCTCCCAACAACGGCTGCAGACTGTACAGAACTGAACAGAAGAATTAACTGAACTATTAATTAGTGGGAGCAACATGCTAATCACTTGGCGTCTGTCCTACACTAAGAACCAGAAAACGAACCATTTATGCATTAGACTATATGTCTTTAAAAGAACAGAACAACTCAAAAGGATATTCAAAAAGAAGTGGAAAAAGTACACAAAATTACTGTGAGAATTAGTCACAGTTGGAGAACAGAATCACCTCTGAACCGACAAAAATCTAAAAAAATCAAGAGGTCAGGTAATAATTATATTACATTTTGAACAAGAGGAAAGGCTCTTGCTACCAGAGTGAGCACAGATAATGTGTAGATCCAGCATAATATCTGCACTTAAGATCTGGAATGGGATGGAAAGGTACATGACACATTTTATTTAGGGAAGCTGACAGCATAAAAAAATACACAGGAACCTGAAAAAAAGAGTATGAATGAGCAACAAGACAGGAGATGAAAGGTCAAAAGAGTAAAGAACCATAAAGCACACAATTACTCTTAAACTGAACCTAAGTTAGGAGCTGAGCCTGATGCAGAACACTCAGCAGAAATAATTGCGTAATTATGCCAAAGACAGTGTCAGACTGGGTTTTTTTTTTAAAAAGATGAAGAATCAATCAGAAAAATAATACAGAATTTATGACAGTATTTTAAGAAGTCTCTGCCATGGCCTGCTCCTGGAGATTATTCTTCACTCACATATAGCAGTAAAATGGAGGTACTGTAAAAAAGGCCTTAGAAATGGGAAGTTGTTAATGCCTAAAAAGACAAACTAAACTTGAGGTGAAAAGGTGTAAGAGTTAAAAATAATAAATAAGAAGACCATGGATAAGTGCTCTGACTTCAAAAACCAAGGGAAAAGCCATAAAATATAAGAGCAGCATGTTTATAACAGAGGGAAAGAATTCCACCAATCAAGGTATAAACAGCAAAATTAACTTGCAGAAATTACTGTGAGGCATTGAGCTCAAGAGACAGAAACACTGCTTTTTAAACCAGACATTTACATGAGTAAGAACATCCACAGCCAGGTCAGGTGAGGTATTCCTGGATGCTCCTGGCACTGCTTCCAAAGCACCCAGGGACAGCAGATAGGACCAGACAGGTGAGGCATCAAAACCTGGATTACAATTTTTATGTTGCTATTCTTCTAGGGTCAAACAAGCACCATTAAAACACACCTTATTATGAAAAAGGTCAAGTTCTTCTAACATAGGATTTTATAAAATACAGGATTACTATCATAAATAGAAAAAAGATTTATTGAAAGGCTGCAGGAAATAAGGAGAGGTTCTAGCAAGGTGCATGTATGTGATGGCCCTTCAGCACTGGGCACAGGCAGAGAAGCCCTGTCAGAACAGATGACCAGTGAAAGATTATTCTGTTCTTTAGGAGTGATCAACCCATTGCAGCACACAGACACTGTCAGTGCAGCAAGAATTTACAGCTGCTTACCTAAGTTTGTAATTTAAAGCATATTCAAAAAGGGGTTCAAACATATTTCAGCTTCAGAAGAGTTTAAAACCTTTTACAGCCATTAAATCTGTACTGCCAGATTATCTGTACCCATAAATGGGGTAGCTTTAATGAGCAATTATGTCACACGTTTCTAGAGCCCGTGAGCACCTCCTTTCCTGCTGGAATTCCCCAAAGTCATGGCAATATGTCCAGTTTTACTCCAGCTCAGGTTATTTTTTTTCCAGTCTTCACATGACTGAGCAGAACCATTTCCTACACAGCACAAAAACAAAACCAAACAAAAACAAACTTTAAAAATCCCCCATTTTTACTATACCACCTACTTGAAGAAATGCCTCCCCACTGGTTTCTGCAAGGTCTGAATCCCTTCTCTTTATGCTTTTCATTTAAAAAATAGTTTTCAGTATGTATTAAGATAACAAGTACAACCTTTTAATTTGATGAGTTTTATCTGCTTTCATGGGGGAAATGCTCATTTCAACTAATACACAAAACAATTTGTGGCTCAGATATACAGAGTATGTCTCAACTGGATTGTTAAGATCACAGGACTGAAGGTCCAATTAAGTCCTGCTCCTGCTATTTTAAGCAACTTTATAATAGAATCCAATCATCAAATAATAACCAACTCCTGAGAACTTCTCGAAGCCACTACTCTGATTACAAGGCTGCTCCAGAACCCCACTCCTATTTTGAGGATTTAAATTTAAGATTAAGAACTGCTTAAGACTGATTTACAGATTTATTATTTTAAGTTCACACTGCCTTACTCTTTTTCCCAAACGAGCCTTAGTGTTTAAACACTTTTCTTCCCGTTTCAATATTGAGGGATAAACACAGGGAGAGATAGAATACAGTCCCCTTAAGCCTGTTAGCTGAAAAAAAGCCAGTTTTGTCTCCCTTTATGACGCAGGAGAGAGAACTGACTTCCCATACCATCCTAACAGTCCTTCCTCACATCTGTCCCAAATGAATCTTTAAAAAAAAAGGAAAATCCTCCACCATTTTCCACATCTGCTTATTTCCTAGATATATAGCACTAAAGTTTAAAAATCACCATGGTATCAAGGGATTGATTCAAGTCTTTTGCATCCTTCCATTTCTAACTGATAAAACATACTTTTGTATTTCATATCTTTATATATTCTGTATGTTATTATATACTTGTTACTGTATGACCATTCACTTTGCACTATTCCATTTAGGTTTCCATACTGCAAAGCCTTCAGCTCATTCAGTCCTGGCAGAGACTCCAGTCCTCCTCTGGACTGACAATGTCCCCCAGCTTTGCAAAGCAAATTCCATTACCACAGTCCTTTCACATGTACATCAAGACTAAAACACCACTTAAAATTGTCTGAAGACTGGACCTTGAAAAGTTACCAGCAGCTTCCCTCCAGCCCACATTTACTTACTAGGACTAACTCATCCTTAAACATTACACTATGCTTGGCTTAAGAAATTTCCAACACTCTGCTGTGCCCTGTGCAGTCCTGACCCTCACCCATGTGGAATGAACTGTACTTGCAGCACTCCTCTAGCCTGGACACTGCTTGCTCCACCACCTCTCCAACAATCCTGTCCTGTTGAGAATATTCCTCATAACCCACCCATCCCCAACCACGGTAAACACTGCAGAAACGGTTTTTCAATCAAAAAACGTGGATGGGCATGGAAAACATATCCTTGCTGCACATGGAGGAAGGGATCAGAAGTGTGCAAGAACCATCATCCTTTCCACTCCTGTGCCAACAGCTGCCCCACATTCCTGCCTGACACTCCCCAGGAGGCTCTTACTCCCCCCCCCCATCATCTTCCCCAGCTGCTATGGCTGGGCAAGACCTCACCATCACCAAAGTGCCATAACAAAGAACGGCTTCCGGCACAGACTTTACCAGGTACCAGCTGCACTGTCCCAAATCCACCTAGACAAGGCACCAACAGAGGAAGGGGGAAAACTGGTTGTGTGATGCCCTGGCCTCTGAGCAATGAGAGAGGCAGGAGCCAGAGCAGAGGGCAGCAGCAGCCTGCTCCCATCCTACACGCTCCTGGTCCGTCCATCCGGCATCAGTCCTGCACTTCCAGCAGCTGGGTGGGAATAGAGACCTCCCCATCCTGGCACGGAAGGGTCTGTTTTACCCAGAATTTTTGGGCATGTCTACTGAAATTCCAAAACCCTAGAAGATTCATTGTAGAAGCTCTGACATCACTTTCACACAGGAACACACATCCCGGCAGTGAGAAATGAGACTGAAGCAGGAGAAGTTTGTAAGGGCCTGCTTCCCAAATTCTGGCAGTCACGGGTTTGTGTGCTACATTACAGCTGTTCTGATTGCTGATATCTCATCTCTTATGTACTTATATACCCATTACCATAGTAACCAAATTCCTCAGAACATATAATGCAATTTTTGTATCTGGTGTATTAGAACAAAATTATTAAGGTTACAAAGGCAAGCATTCCAAAATTAGAAAGTGTCAGAATTCAGACTGCCATCTCCCTTGCCAACCCATCTTCTTTTGCTGCCTCCCTCCCCATCTCCCAGGCTCCCAAGTCACTTCTCCTGCAAACCTCCAGCTCCAGTTCTCCATCAGCTCCAGCTCCTTCCTCTCTGACCCCTCTGCAGTCCCAGTTTCATTGTACTCTGTCCTGACATATTCTTATCTCTCCTCTCTCATCTGACTTTTATACCTCCTGCATTCACACCAGGCATTTTCCTCCTCCACACTGCCTCAGTGTTTTCCAGGAATGATTCACTGTACACAGGACAGAATCCTGACAATCTAGGAACTGGAAACAAGAGGAGCCTCTCTTGCAGGGAGAAGTCCTTCTGATCTCCCATAGTCCAGGGCTGGAGCATCTTCTGCTGCTCTCCAGGGATAACTGCCTGCTCAGCACCAGGAGCTGCAAAATGCCTCAGCAACACTCAGTGCTGGTTCACGCTCTTATTGCCACTGCACTGCAAGGATAGGTCCCACCAGGGAATAACCCCCCTTTCAGGAAGTGCTTTGCAAATACAGAGTCTCCATCTTGATGGAACTTAACATAAACAAATCAACATTTATACTTTACCTACCTATAGCATTATTTTATACACATAAATATATTGCTAGGAGGAAGACACATGCATGGAATGTTTAAGTGCTGTATTTTCTATGAACACCAGCACCAGCAAGCACTGTGGAATCAAGAGTTGACTCCACTGCAGTGGAACACACCCAGCACATTCAGTGCATCTCTCCTTACAGGTTTCCTAAAATCCATCAAACCATGGACTTAGACATCCTTGTGCTTGACTGCCTCTCCACTAGAGAGAAAGGTTGAGTTCATACATCATTCTGCACATGCAGAAGGTAAATTACTACATCTTTTCTCCAAGAACCTGCTTTAAAAAAACTGTCTCTTTTCTGGTTTGGCAGTATTACTAATTGTCCTGAACAAAAGGGATGAAAGAGGTAGGTCAACATCTGCACCTGAAGCAAATACTTGGCACAACAATTAATAAACATGGCCCACAAAGTAGGTTTAATGCCCAACCTTCATTCTACCTGGGTTAAACTCTTACTATGAGTATTGTAAAAATTTCTCTGGTACACCAACTCTTCAGCTCTCAAGTAAGAAATACAGCACTATTTTTTGATCTGAAGAGAGGAGGAAGGAGCTTAAGTCACTTGAAAGTATCTACTAAGTGCTACAGCATTTTAAGGCTGGAACAGCAATTTCAGCTCAGGTAGAAACACATCCATCCTAAATTTGACAGAAAACGGTAATCAGAAATTGGTCTATTTCAACAGCACAAATCCAAACACCTCTGTATTTCACAGGTTCTTTGTGTGCTCACACATAAAGCCACTTAATCCAGCTGTTCTCAGCAATCATTCACAAAAGCAAATGAACGAAAAAGAAATAATCAGCAACCATTTCCACTCCTACCCTTTAACTGAGGGGAACAATAATTTGACTGCTTCAGTCAATGGACAAAACTATTTTCTGTGCATCTAAACAGAAGGTTAATTGAGAAATGGTGGAACCTGCTCTCGCACTTGGACTTTCTGAAAACAAGGTTGTCCTGCCTGTTTCAAGGACTTTAGCCTCAGCTTTTTCAGGAAGTGAAGCAGGGAGCTGCCAACAGGTGCCTTTTCCAAGACTGAACTGGTCTTCAGGAGACATTTTTTGTTTGCATTGCAAATAAAAAGCCAATTAAATTAATCTTATTTTTCTCCTTAAGCATTCCTGCTGGCAGGGAGTGGGCTGGAAGGCTGTGTCCTGGCCTAGGCTGTGCTGGATGGCAACACTGGCTGTTCCCAGGAGTTGCTGATCTGAAGGCAATCAGTGATTTGGTCCAAGCTAAACCACGCTGCTCAGAGCCATACAATCATGCCATCTAATGAAGAATGGGAGCTGGAAATGATTAAAGCTACTACCCAGAGCAATAACCACAAAGCACAGCTGGAGCAGGACTGAGCTCTATGGTCTGAAGGGCCTCCTTAAAATGGTCTGCAAATATGTGACAGAGGGGCCTGGCTCTAGCAAGACAGGAAGAAGCAAAGCATCAGGGAACAAGGACAGTCACAAGAACAATCCCAAGAGAGCAGTGGCACAAGGAATCTTGCCAGAGAAGCCTTAGAAATTTTCAAAAATCAATCACCTGCTGGTTTGTTTTGGTGTTGGGTTTGTGTTCTTTGCCTTTTTTTTTNGCAATCACCTGCTTGTTTTGTTTGGTGTTGGGTTTTTGTTTTTTTCCTTTTTTTTTTTTTTTTTTTCTCCCAGAAATAGGGCACAATATTCTTTCTCCATTTTCATTTTGGCAAATGGACAACTCACACTACATTTCTCCTACATGACACCTCCTAGAGACCCTCCCATTCCCCTGGAGAATCTATCAAACATTTTTAGACAAAGCAGGAGAAGTTGGCTGCGTTAGAGTTTCAATACCTGAGTGGTAAATCTTTGCAGAAGAACAGCTAAACTGGTGAATAACAGGATCATGACCACTAACATCTGCCTTGAGACTCTCAGCCTGCCTCCAGTCAGAGTACATGGGGGCCAAAGGCTATCTCTGCTCCAGCAGCTGTTTAGAGGTAGATGTTATCAAATTCCTTCCACATCTGTTTAGATTTCAGGAGACAAGCACCCACATCACACAAAAAAAACCACCCTCACATCCTTTTGTCAGCCAGCTCTCTGAAGGGGCACAGAGAAAGGAGGAGCTCCTCACCCCAAGAGGCTGCCTGTGAAGGGCACAGGTACAGTGTAACAGCAGAATAATACAGGAAATTTTTGCACTACTGCAGTCTGCACTGCACCTTCTCTAGGGATAAATAAAATTCCAATCTCCACAATCTCCATGGCTGTCAATCTGACACCTTTTGTGAATACTAAATTCACACATACAAAGAACTTTCTCCTTTGTAGGTTTTGAAACATCTCACACGCCGTTTCCTACTGGTAACAGAACAAGCAGCATAATTTCATACCTGGCAATTTGAAGCCTCTTTCAGCAGTTTGGAATAATGGATTATGCCTTTTGTTTGTCAGTAGGAACAGGCAAGTAAGAGGGGAAAAAAAAAACAACTGTAAAGTTTCAAGCAACAATTCCTGTATTAGAAGAGCTATTTTCTGACTGCTCCTGTTGGCTAATAAACAAAGGGAACGTCAGGTGTCCATTTTATAAATTCTAAGGATCTTGGATTTTTGAACTGGGAAAGTGGGACGACCTCCTGATACCTTGGGCAGATACATCCCTAACAACCAACCAGCAAAAAGCAAGAACTGCTCCCTCATCATGTATGCAGCTCACCCAAGCAACCCAGCTGGACAGGGAGCTACTGAGAGCTCAACAGGGCATGCCACAAAACACTATTTACTTTTTGAACACAAGCTATAAAGAGCAACCAAGAAGTAATTAAAGTTCTTGAACACCACAGGGCAAAGAATATCAGCTCCAGTGTTGCTCACTGCCCAGAAGTTCTTACTACATCTGGACAGCTTCTCAGAGACCACCAGCCCACCAATACTCAGTTTAGAGCTTCCAAAAGCGTCAAAATGCCTCTCTGCAGATTATTTTGCAAAGTCATTCTGAATGAGGGAACATCTTAAAGCTCTAGTCTGAAAAAGAATAAACCTATCCATGTTTACAGGAACTGTATTGCTCAGTATAGCTAACAAGCTGCATGAGAGCCAACTGCTGCCAGGCCACAAAAGGCCTCCCAGAAAAAAGAAAAAAAAATTCCAATACATTCTTGTATTAATATAATTCCAAATGCTTGAATAAAAATCATCCTGATTATATCAGCATAGCAGTTGGTCTTGGCTGCTCCCCTGACCCTGGCCTGGGCCCAAAAGTAATCCTGGTGGAAGGCTGCTGCTAGTACTACTTTGATATCTATACCAACACCTCAACTGTATGGGCCAGTCCTCTGGTAGAAACCCACACAAGCATGGCAAGAAGATACTGTGTAGTGCTCAATTAAATATCTCCAAAATAATCAAAAACAGAGAAAGGTTATATTAAAAGATGAAAGATCTCTGAAACAAGGAATACTTGGATATTCATAAAGTGTCCCTATATTTACATCTGGCACAAAACATACATCCCATCCTCTAGAAAGGCAGGAAGGAGTTATTTTTGAGAACTTGATAGTAAGAACTGGAAAGAAGTAACTCTGCTTCTCTCACTCTCCTTTTCTATTAAGCTAATTCCTGTTGTATAAAGTCAGCTTGAAAGCTCATTTCAAAGAAAAAGGGGGAGGGAAGAGAGGAAGAATCAGATCTGCTTGTTTTTTGCATTTGACATTCAGGTCCCGTCGCCCTGTTTTGTTTTCCTGGAGGACGCGGCGGCGCAGACCTCGCAGAATGATGACATCACACCTACAAAAAAAGCAAAACCCAAACAGGAGGGAAGCAGCTCTCCCTCCAACGAGCTCAGAACACCGGCTCTGCTTCTGGCTGGTACCTTTTGGACAACTCAAAACTCAGTGGATCTGCGGGTAACCAAATATTCCCTTCAGATCCCTGGCCCACATGAGCACCCCATGAAAATGGGGAAGGTGACAGTCTTGCTCCTTTCCAGGCCAGGCAAATCAAGTTAAAAGGTGTTTAGATACTGTTCCCCTCCAGAGATACCTTGAACACTACATTGTTTTATGCCTGTTTATACCTGTTTTATTGTTGTTAGGAGTTAGACAGGCAAGTGGCTTTTACCATGATGAAACAAAGCAAAGTACAGCATGTTTAAGTCACTCAGTAAACTGGAAGCTGTTTTTTCTGAAATGCTTTATAAAGTTATTTTTCTGTATGAGGTAGGCATTCTGAGCAGCATCTTTCCTACAGATCAAGGAGCCATGCTGCACCAGGGACAGAGGAACTGCTAGGTGTGCATGCATGCAGAGTGCAGCACCTGCACAGGATAAAAACACACCTCTTGTGGTGAAGAGCTGTTCATACTTTGTCTGTATTCACTAAACTCCAGAAAGGCCTGTGCCAGAACATGTGCACTGACTGCTCCACATCACAAGGAGATTTACCCTTCATGTAATACCTGAGCTCAACACATTGGCATGATTGGCAAGCTCAGAAATAGCAGGTTTTAAGTGAAAAATACCTGCCAAATCTTGGAAGAAAATCTCCATTTAAGACACCAGGCAGCACACTACCACTCTCCCCAAGTCTAGCAATTTATTACTTAATTTTCACAACAACAACAATAAGCAGGAAAGAAACAAGGAGAATTACAGAAGTGAAAGTTACTAAATATCCAGTGGTCACATGGTTCCACCTATAGCTACTGAACAGCACAATGGTGACAAAGCATTTGGTTGCTTTTGCTGTGATTTTTTTGGTAATTGAACTTGAAACTAAGAATATTGCTATCTCTACCTTATGTACAAGCTCAATTCAGACAGAAGACCAGTAATTCCTCAAAGCAGCAAAACAAACCTAGCCTTGCTATTAACTTAGGGACAATGCTCCATTGAAGGAACATCAGCTAACCAGGGACAGTTCTTAGATTTTGTCCAGAAAAAGATTTTAAAAATATGCCACCACAGAGGAGCTCTCATTCCTCCCCAGGACTCAAAAGTCTTGTTAATACTAGACATTATATACTAGGAAAAGGTTCTTCATCCAGAGGGTTTTTGAGCACTGAAACAAGCTCCCCAGGAAAGCAGTCACAGGCTGAGAGCTCAAGAAATGTTTAGACCATGATCTCAGGCACATTGTGGGATATCCTGGGCCACAGGAGTTGGACTCTGATGATCCTCGTGGGTCCCTTTCAACTCAGAATATTCTGTGGTCATCTACCTTGAGAAATTATCTCATAACAATGGCTGATTTCAGATCAACAAATGGCTGATTTCAGATCAAATGCAATTACAGATTTCTGTAAAGCAGCTGATGTTTTCCATAGAATTTGACTTTGAACAGTAAAACAGTAAGTGCATTCCAGTGTCTATCTAAAGATCTCAATCTCTTGCCCCAGAGATTAAAAGGAAGGAAAATGAGGAAAAAAGCAATTGCCTTTAAGGAAGCATGAAAAGCAGGTGGTAACTCCAATCTAAGAAGGAATTCTGTTTCTAAGTTTGAAGTTTGAGCTCTGTTGTCTCGGATGGGCCCAACGGAGCGTGCCGAGTCCTGTTGGGTTGACTCTGGAGACCAGTCAGGACAGTCGGACAATGACCACCTCTGTAATTTTTCTGTTTACATATTCACAGAATGTAGTTAAGTGGTGAGACCGTATGTGTCATGTCCTTAGAAATGCTAATCACAGGCATGAAATCACATACAGAAAACCCCTAAATCAGCAGGTGCTTGCTGCCTCCAAACCAGAAAATAAGCAGACAAGTACAATCACAACTCACACCATCCTCTCCTTCCACTCATGCTGCTCCATATCACCCTTGTTTCCCCAACACCTATGTAAATAGGTAGGCAGATTTTGCAACAGGCATGATAAACAGGTATGAACTACTTTAAACCAGCACAGGTAACATTAGTTTCAAAGCTGAAAGCAGCTTTTGGGGAAAGATTCCTAAATTTCACACTTCATGTCTGTGACAACATGGAACAAAAATCCCTCAGAAAAACAAGGTCCAAAAATACCGAGCACTTTCACACAGCTACTCAGATTTCAATGTTTTAATGCTTTTGGGGGATTATTCTAGTTTAAAGGAATGACTGAAGCAACAAATTCTTAGTTTTATCATTTACAGGTAAGCCCCAGCTATTTTACTGCATAGATATGCCTTAAATGAATCTCCACACTGCAAACCTCTCTGCAGAGACAGGTACAGCAGAATCTAGAACAAATGAAAGTTACTGGTGATGAGCTGAGCAATGGCTCACTCCGCAATGCTTACAGGTTCCTGACAGGCACAGGGGCTAGAAGCTCCTCTTTCTTCCCAGGGCATCAGGTGAGAACCCTTTCAGCTTTTTACAGCAGTGTGCATTTGCATTACACAATAACTAGACCCTGAAGAAAAGGTGAGATTCAGCTGTGGCAGAGACTGCAGAAATAGGGTGAGAAGATACACTCTGCCTCCACAGATCTCTATAAAAATGTCCAGACAATACCCAAGTCTTGCAATTTTATATGCACAGGAGTATTTTTTACTTAGATGGACAGTCCCCAGTTATCCCTGTGTGTGACTGACTCCAAAAATGAAAAAACTTAAGTTTGCTGTTCATCATGTTCAGGGACTGATTTACAATGCATTAAACGCCCTTTTCAGATTTATGTAAAGATAAAAATCAGCAAAAAGTCACATCATAGTAACAAAGAATATTAAAAATTTCAAGATTTAGCCTGCTCATTCATGACCAGCATTAAACTGCCATTATGGTAAGAAAAATCTACACAGTGCTCGTATGACGAAACAAGAGACCCCTTCCCCTGCATTTTCAGCAGGTCAGGACAGATTTTCAGAGGGAGATCGGGGACAATGGTGCTGCTGAACTCTGAGGTCTGCATTGCCCCACCACATCCCACAGGCAAAGCAGCATCTCCTACACTTCTGCTTCCACCTTACAACCTGGGAGGAGCTGATGCTAAGTGGAGACCAAGGAGACAAATTCTTCTACCCCACCACCAGCCATGCTGATCAAATCACTCACTTCACCACCTGTACTTCAGTATCCCCACCTTATAAATGTAGAAAATAAATATGCATTTATCATTCATTTGAAATACCTTGAGATTTGTGGATGAAATTCAGAGCAGAGAATTACTATTATTATCCTGCTAACTCAGAGAGAAGTAGAAAACCATCACATTTTTAAGATAATATTTCTTTGCTATAGCTTAAATTTCTATTTGTGTATTAATATTTCATTTCTTATATTAATTATAGCTATTTCGGTTTAAACATAATATATTTGTAGTATCTACAAAAAGCCATTGTGATTATACCAATTTATAGTCACTACAGTAATTAATTTTCAGTACCAGAGACTCCCACAGCAGTGGGAAGACTATTCAAATGAGGATCGCACACCCTGGTGCTGGACCAGCCACTGCGGAAAAAATCCAGAGCCCCATGTGATGGCCCACCTGCACAGTGGCCCACAACTACCAATTCCTGCAACAGCATAACATAAGAGACTTAAAATAATGTCTTAATTAGTATTTTCAAGAGATAAGGGCCATTCAAGAAAAAGCACTAAAATATTTGGGAAAATTTAGGGGCTTTTCCAAAATATTTTTTAAAACTCACCATCAAAAATTCCATGTCAAGTTTTTATTCAATACACTAGCAAATAATTCTTTAAATGTTCTTTATGGTTTTGTGACTAATTATGAGCTAGTGAAGGTAAATCATGTAGTTTATAAGTAAACTATTTTCACGTTAGTCTAGTATTCAAAGTACTCTGCCTGTTATTGTCAAATCAGGAACAAATCTTTTGCCCAGTCTTGTTTTTGCAAATAAATTTACATCATCAGTACGGCAATGAAATCAAAGCAATGGTGAGGACGAAGACTTCCTTCTTCCATAACATTTTATTTTAGATTAAAAAACATGTATACAGACCTCTTCTTAAGTACAGATTATCTTAGGGTTTGGGTCCCTGTGATCTGTCTTCCCAGTCAGCAACAGAAATGTTGAATTCTCTGGTCAGTTCAGGACATCTGTGTAGGCTGATCTGCTAAGAATGTGGTCAACTACTGAGCTAGCAGCTGACAGCAACATCTAAGAGCAGGAGAAGGAAATATCTCCAGTGATTGTCATGCTATCACCTAAATTCAGCCCAAGCATCCTCACTAAACCCTCTTCTCCCACCTCCATGGGCACTCCAGCTTGTACAGATCTGGCCACTCAGGGTGGCTTTTGGAATGGAGATGCTCTAGGATTTCTTTGCCCATGTACTGTGTCAAATGAAGGGAAAATAACCTTCCATCACTCACAAAGGACAGATGATCAGCATTCAGATGGGTTCGCCTGCATTCTTGCTGCAAAACGGGCAGGTCCCAGCAAGAATTAACAGGAGGTTATACCACACACCTCCAGCCAGAGACTAACCTAGTTTTAAACACTTCAAAGCATGTGTTAGAGGGGGGTTTGTGTGGAAAGGGAAGAAGAAAAATTAAGCCAAAAACACAGGTAAGAGTTCAGGGTTTGCCTATATGGTAATTAACCCATAATAAAAATGGAGCTTGGCATTCTTTGCAAGGCACTGCCTCCGAAATGTATCATTATTTCCTTCCCCACTCTGACATGCGCTTCTAGGAGACAGCAGGAACTTCTGCCAAGGCCAAGGTTACCCTTTTTTTTAACTAAAGTTGCAAGCCTTCATAAAAACCCCAATCTAAGAGCCTGGCTGCATACTCAGATGTACCAAGCAAGTATAAAGCAGGGTTTGTCCCAGCTCAGCTGATGCCAGGGAAAATCACATCGCTGCACCTTAGTCTTTACGGGGGGCAAAACCACATTACTGCAGTTAGTCCAGTACATAATTCTCAAGACAAGACTTCGATATGCAAAGACTAACTTTAAAAGCCCAAGGAGATACGAGAAGTTGGTGGATTCAGAGGCAGATCATGTGCCGTGTGCACAGACCCTGTGTTCTGTTTGACCCTCAAAGAGGGAGGCAGCTTACCTAGGGGTACAGGGCCAAATCATACCAAAATAGATTCCAAACTCAGGGTTTAACTAGTTTGCTATCTAGGCCAGGAAACAGTTCTGGAACACATTTAACACAATTTAATCGCATCAAATCTGGCTGGCCCAGAACTGATTTTAACAACTGTCAACTGCTCCTTGGAACAGGCAAAGCCAAAAAGAAGATCACAGCACATAGTTTACAAAGAGCACAGAGACAACCCAAACGTCCAGAGCAGCAACAGCAAAGCAAGGCACATTCAAATCCCATGATCTTTATTCAGATTGGGTTACAAGGAAGTGGGAACTGGGAGGAGTTAATGTTAGTGACAACTGCAAGCCAGAACTAAGGGAGAAACATGTTGCACTGCCACAGGGACACAGCTTGAGAAATTCTAATAACTGATGGAGAAAGTTACTGCACTACTTACTGGATACCCGTGGCCTATTTGAGAAACAGCACTAGCAAAAATAACCTCTCCTCTCATCTCGGCTGGGGAGGGAGGGACAGTCACCAATTAAAAGGGGACTGAGGTGGGAAATGAGAACTGCATATTAAGAATGGTGAAGGAAGCAAAAATAACAAACATGTGCAATAGCACATGAGATTCTTTCCAAGAAATCTCAGTACAACATTTCTCTGGGCATGGGCTCATGGGTCTGTTACCGCCTTTGAGCAGTGGAATGCCAGTGAAGAGGAAGGATTGCTGGGTGCTTGGAAAACAGACTGAACACATGGACGTGGAGCAAGCCAAAAAACTTACAAAGAAATGGTCCCTACCCTTTCAACATACTTGTACTTGCCTATTCCACTTTCCCATGCTCCTGGATCCCAAAGCTTTCCAGGGGTTAGAAATCAGGCAGACCAGAGTGAACTGAAGCTGAACCAGCAACGCAGAGGGAAGAACTGATCCTAAGGACCTAACCCTTCAAAATCTGTGTCTAGCAGCGCTCAACAAATGGCAGAAAGCTAAAGGAAAGAAAAAGAAGTTTTAAAGTTCAGACGAACTAAGTGAAAGGCTGAAAGCAACTTTATTCACATTTTAAGAATTCAAGTGTAATACATATTGGCTTTCAGTCTAAAGCTTTAGCAAAAAGCTGAGATTAACAATCATCATCAAAATTTTCTTTTCAAATATGGACTGAAAAAGTTGACACGCAATAAAAGCTTCCAATGAAACTCACAAGCACTGTTCCCCCACATTCTGATAGGAGGCTGCCCTGAATGAGCGTAGGAGAAAACTGTTTTTACAAAATTACATCTCACTCTAAAGAAAATATTTGCATGGCTGTAGCCAGGAGTGTAATAAGGGTCACTGGAAGATCACAGACACACAAAACTGAAGAGCGTGCCAGCTTTGGAGTTTTGTGACTTTTACTTTTCCTCAAGATCTAACTTTTCCCCCCGAACAAACTATTTCCAGCCTTTTTCATCCTAAGGACAATATTCAATATGTAAATCTCATGCTGTCACCCCATTCTGACCCCTAAAGAAAAACTAAAACTGTCTCTAGCCAAGCAATACAGCGGGCAAAACTATGAGCTACTGTCCAGTTGTATTAAGGAGCCATCATCAATCTTAACTCTTGTTGGACTGTACTCACCAACTCCTAAGAGAAAGAAAACCTCACCTCCAAGCTATAGGTGTGTAACTAATGCTGTAGATCTGTCCTCAGCAAGCTCTGATTAAACCAGAGAAACTTCTCTATTTAGACAGAACTTATTCCTGCTTTGGCAATTTCATGCTATGTTTACAGTGGCTACCTTGCCTTTTCTTCTGGCAAAGAAACAAAAGTTTAGCAGGATGTGAAAAAAAAATCAAGAGTAATAGTGCCCTGTTTTCTGATAAAGTATTAGAAGCTCCTAATAGCTTCCCTTTCATAATTTAAAAAATACTGTAATTCCAGTGATCACCAAGTATTTGTTCAAAAATTGCTTTAAAAACCACATTTGGAGCCCCCACTGTGCTGGCTAATGTCCATTGTGTTTCTAAGGGCCTTCAGAAAGTATTCCCTCCTCCATGTTCTGTACTGTAAATGAGCACTTAGGCAAGGAAGAAGGAATAGTGTGTAAAAGCCAACTCTGCTTTTAAACAGCTCTCTATCTTTTCCTATTATTTTCTGCACACTTCTTCCCCTCAGACACTTTGCATTTCACCTCCGATTTCATATTTTTATATTTTAAAATTTTTCACAGGAAGGACTCTCCCTCTGGAACTTCGTACGAGGGGATTAGTTAGTGATTTTCTGACCCTCTGTCCATTGAATTTTTTTCAGTCCCTTCCCCACAGAGAAATCAATGTATGATCAGCAATGCCTCAGCATGTTAAAGGACAATAAAAACAAAGAATCCTGAAACCTAATCACTACAAGTTCAGCAAAAAGTGCCACCAGCCACCTGTGTCTCTAAACCTCATCGCTGGCTGCGGTGGTGCAGCCCAGTCCCTGGCACTGTCTCTAACCTCACCTCACTGTGCACTGAGCCATTTCAGATCATCAAGCTGACACACAACTGTATTTCTCCTTAGGTTAGCTTTCTGCTGGTGCAGGATCAAAGACCAGAGCCAATGGAATGACACATGGAGAAGCAGGTGGAGGACAGGACTGCACACCTCAGCCAACTTCCAGCATAAGGGGAAATCGCCAGAGAGCACCAGGCCGCACACACAGGGGCTTCATCCTGCACTCTGTCCATCCAGAACAAGCACTTTGTGGAGAAGAGTAGGGCACATTCAGTATTATAAAAGGAAGGACAGATGTGGATTTCAGAAGGCATTAAATCATCCTGCTCTGTGCTGTTACAGGCAAGCTTGTCCCAAGCATGGTTAACCAGGGGAGGACATGTGTCAGCTATAACTGAAACCCTGCTGTCAGACCCAGGAAACTTTCCAGTTCAGACATGATTCTAGTCCAGGCTTGAAGTTCAGCTCTTCCCTTTGCCTAGCTTCACAAAAGGAAATAAAACTAAAATCCTTGACATTACACAGCATACTTGAACAGGAAAAATGTAATGGCCACCCAGCACCACTGCCATTTAGAAGAACCTGGCTCACCCCTGGTAACACCGAAGATTTTTATAATTTCTAGTATGCACTTCAACCTAACAGTATGTTGTTTACATGATTTTAATATGAACAGGAACAAAACAGAAAATGCTTCTAAGATAGGATCTTAGTGATTATGGGAGTGTTCTCCAAAATACACTGAGAATGGAATAGGACAAGTGGTATTTACCATAGCTCCCTCACCACTTCTGGATCACAAAGAGAGTCAGATCAACCCTAATTATCTTCTTACTTGACAAAATATCTATACTGTCAAAAAACTTCTTTGAGGCATATTTTGCAAATGACCTTACTGCCTACTAAGTTAGATCAGAAGTATATCCTTGCAGAAATGACAGAGATGAGAGACAACAGCAGCAGTACATCCAGTCTGTCTTTGCTATAAAGAGAATTACATCTGAAAACCAAGTACTTGGAAACCACCTAATGTTCTGTTGAGTGTGCAAGGGTTGTGTCAAAGTGGAACTTACTGCTGCAGAGTCAGCTACCTACGACATCTTTAAAACAAATCTCTGAAACTGCTGCCACATCTATTGTTCTCTACAAAACATCCTCATTACAGGAAATCCACTACTAGGATACATCTGAAGATGTAATTATTAGTGTGATATTTGCTTCTCTTCTAATGAATCTCACCAAGCATAAAACCTGAAACTGTCTTACAACTCATTAAAAATATGTTATTCTGGAGACAAAAACTAGTGAATAGAGCTAGAGATGAAAACTGCACAATTGGAAATGTTATTTAGCTGGAAGTAAACATTTAAAGTTCTTCAGCTTAGCTTACACTGGAATTTAACAGCAGGACATAGATAACTTTTTCAAATAGTCTAACTTGAGGCCTAAGCCACCTTATCTGTACAGAATTTTAATGCCAGCATCTGGTTCTGTACAGGCAACACTTAATTCAGTCTAGTTAAAAAGAAAAATAACATCAAATTATCCAAAGAGTTTTTACTTCAGGCAGTTGTACTTCAGCAGGATTAAACTTAAAACTAAGCTGTTCTACCAGAATCATCTTCTCTTCACTGAGATATTGTTAACAGAGGAGAAAAACATTATCTCAAGTTCAAAGGACAAATTAAGGTTCAAGTTTATCAATGTATTTCAGTCTAGGGATAAAAGGAAGAGGAGTCCTAAAAATGGCAAACATACCAGTCAGAACTAGGCCAATGTTGTGGAGAATCTAATATGAAGGCTCAAACCAATCGTTGATTAGGTTTGCCCTTGGACATAAGTAGCAAAAACTATGACACACTAACTATGAGGAGGCACAAAGGCAAGGAAAATGTAGGCTCAAAGTAGGCTCAAGAAAAGCATACCAAAAACTGTATTTATTGCAACAGAAGTTGTTATTCTGTAATCCTGAAATATGAAAACAAACCTTCCCTAATATCAAAATGTATCAGTTTTCCATGGTTTTCACTATACGTGCTACCTGCTAAAGCTGTTTTTCGAACACTGAAGATCTGAACTATATTGGTCCATTTTTTATACATATATATATATATTTGGGGTAGTATTTTTCAAGTGTTTCATCTGAAGCATTCCAAGCTGATAACCTTTATCCAAATACATAAAGCAAGAGCCATGTCAAATGCACTATAAATAGCATTAATAGTGAGGAATCAATAGCATCCAAACCTTTAGGTAATATCTTATTAATCTGCCCTTGGCATGCATGGGCACACTGCTGTAAGGGCTCTCAAAATGCAATAGTCAAAGGTGAAGGACACAATTTGTTCAACTAGTTAATGCAACTGCTATTTAACCAACACAGCCACTGAAATGCCACCTAATGAAATACTCTGTACCATGATAAGCAGCAGAGACAAGCACGATAAACACGAAACGTTTTTCTAAGAAAATATATTAAAAGTCCTCAGGGCTGTTACTGATCTGTCATGGTTTTTTTCCGAAGGCATGTAAAAATCTACATTTGACAACAACCATTTTAATCTCTGGTTCTCCCCCCCTCCCCATTTCTTGTACCACGCCCAACACAATGGTACAACTGCATCTCCCAGGTATCGTCTTGATATTTATTTCTGCTTTCACAGTGACAAAGGTGAACTCTGATGCTCCAAAGATGCTTGCAGTAAAGCGGGGTGAGAGATATTTCTAACGACATACCCACACGCGGGTTACAGAAATCCAGCCTCCATGAGATGTTTTAAACTGACAAATTAAAATGGTTGGGAAACGCTATTTGGGTAACGGAATCGGCCGCCACATGCATTGCTGAGGGGGAAGCAATAAAAGGTCTTTAAAATAGGTCACTTTCAGCCAAATCCCACACCAGCACCGAACAAAATGGTATATACACTGAAAACTCACCGCTTGGGGAGGAGCGAGAGGCAGGGGGGAAAA